>JANIIK010000908.1:5791-41000 GCA_027704905.1 Muraenolepis orangiensis | reverse complement strand
AGCGACGCACGAGGTGGAGGCAGCTCCTCTCTTTGTGGAGACTAAGGAAACAAGCCTTATAAACTAAACGGTGGACAGCGTTATAAGGTGAGTAGTGAGTGTTGACCAAGGGTTAAAGAGTATGTCTCTAAACTTGTTATGCACCAGCGAGCCGGTTCCAACTGGAATACTTTGGTGATTTATTTTAAAAGACATTTACCATTGTTAAGTTAATGTAGTTTTATATGTATATTATATGTTTATATGTACAGACATCTTTAACATACGGTTCAACAAACCTAACTTGAATGAACTTTGTATTAAGTCTTGTGTTAGCTCTCTTCTTCTGGTAACTGTGTGTGTGTGTGTGTGTGTGTGTGTGCGTGTGTGTGTGTGTGTGTGTGTGTGTGTGTGTGTGTGTGTGTGTGTGTGTGTGTGTGTGTGTGTGTGTGTGTGTGTGCGTGTGTGCGTGTGTGTGAGAGAGAGACAGACGCCTGTGTGTCCTTTACCCTAATCATGTTGTATAACAGCCATAAAACATGGCTTTGATAAGCAGCCTCATATCTTAAGATTTATTAATAATTTATCAGACAGCTTCATACAAAGATACTGACAGTGAATACATGTGATTAAGGAGCAGGTAGGGGTCAGAGGTCAATATGGAGCAGGTAGGGGTCAGAGGTCATGAAGGAGCAGGTAGAGGTCAGAGGTCTTTTAGGACATTTACCTCACTCACCCCACATCCTGCTTGGTAGTATAGTCCTCAGGGTTAACCTGAAGTGACTCACTAACCCCACATCCTGCTTGGTAGTATAGTCCTCAGGGTTAACCTGAAGTGACTCACTAACCCCACATCCTGCTTGGTAGTATAGTCCTCAGGGTTAACCTGAAGTGACTCACTAACCCCACATCCTGCTTGGTAGTATAGTCCTCAGGGTTAACCTGAAGTGACTCACTAACCCCACATCCTGCTTGGTAGTATAGTCCTCAGGGAAGCAGCATGTGAGGCTCACAGCAGGAGTCACCGTGATAACTGAACTGAGATCAGTCTCAGCTTGGTATCTGAAACTGAAGATTCTGCTATTCCCTGAATTCTGTCTTAACATCTCCGGTTAACCTGCAAATCCAGCTCCTTGAAATCGGCTGGGGTCTCCGGTCTGCTATGAATGAGGAGAGAGAGGAGGGGGATCCTACCTCTAAAAGCTCTCTGTCTGGGGAACATGGCCGCCAGAGCAGAGCTAACAGGTGAGAAGAGGATCTCTATGTCTGTGACTGTGGTCCATCTCAGAACTCAGCAGTGATGTATCAGGACACCATTGTTAGTGTCAGTAATAGCTGTGTGTGTATTGTGTTGAAGACCAGAGCAGAAGGAGAGAGCAGACTCCCCTGGACCCAGCTGTGTCTCCATGAAGAGTGACCGGTCTATGGGTCATCCTTTTAACTTTAAAGATGGGAATCAGTCTATTGAGAAGAGGTGAGGGTTGATCAGATTATAACAATTCAGCATCTATTGAACATCCATAAATCCTGGCTCTTGTTGTTCTAGAAGGATACAGGAGAGAGGAGACTCCCCTGGACCCAGCTGTGTCTCCATGAAGAGTGACTGGTCTATGGAACTTCCTGCTATGTTTAAAGATGGGAATCAGTCTATTGAGAAGAGGTGAGGGTTGATCAGATTATAACAATTCAGCATCTATTGAACATCCATAAATCCTGGCTCTATGGGTCTTCCTTTTCACTTTAAAGATGGGAATCAGTCTATTGAGAAAAGGTGAGGATTCATCTGAGATTAAAATGATACAGTATATATTGAACATCCAAAGATAGAGAGGAGAAATATAAATAAGAAATAATACAATTATACATAGAATTATTTGTATGTGTGTGTGTGTGTGTGTTCTCCACAGACGACACCAGGAGAGGTCAAAGGTTACCAGTGCTGGGTCTGTACAGCAGCATCAAACTAAGCTGATCAAGGTGTGTAAAAGTCCAACAAGACATTAGCCTTCAGCTCTACATGAACATTAAAAAGCATCTCTTGTGGTGCTCAGAGTCTCCAGGCTTCCCTCTTTAGGCCAGACGTGAATCAAGGACAGATGCTTCTGATGTCCTCAGCTCACAGGAAAGTTCTCATTCATGTTCTGTTCCAGAGGGCTGAGGAGAACGCACACGCTTTTCTAGACCAGGAGCTGAAGAAGCTCTGGAGGGTTCTCTTCCCACATGACCCACACGGCTCAGAGAGTCAGAGGGAGGAGGAGGAGGAGGAGGAGGAGGAGGAGGAGGAGGAGGAGGAGGAGGATGGGAAGAAAGAGGAGCAGAGGAGGCGCGCCATAGAGGGAGTGACCGACATCACACTGCTCTGCCTTCTGGAGATGAACCAGGAGGAACTGGCCCACACACTGAGGAGTAGTAAGTCTTATTTAGAAAACAAAGAAGACTCTTATTTAGAAAACAAAGAAGACTCTTATTTAGAAAACATAGTGTCACGAGAGAGGGAGTGGGTTGGACCCCGAACGCAGACGCCGACAAGTGGAGAGATACGAACGGCTTTATTTGCACCAAACACACACAAAGTCACAAGGGTACACGGGGAGGACGATCCGCGGAGTACCGGCGGGTAGTCCGGGACAGGGGAACAAGTCTGTACCGGGGGTATCGGGTGCGGAGTACCGGCAGGTAGTTGGCAGGCGATGGGTACCAGACGGGAGAACTACGTGAATAGTAGAGTAACGACCTCACGCTGGGGTAAAGGAAAGACCACGTATATATACCCCAGGTGAGGTGATAAACACGGGGGAAATTGAGTCCAGGTGTGTTTGTGTGTGTGTGTGTGTGGCCAGCGCACGTGGCTTGGCCACGCCCCCTGCCAACCAACGTGATTGTTGACAGGAGCGTGTGTGCTCCACCAGCGCACGTGGCTAGGCCACGCCCCCTGCCAACCAACGTGATTGTTGACAGGAGCGTGTGCGCCACCAGCGCACGTGGCTAGGCCACGCCCCCTGCCAACCAACGTGATTGTTGACAGGAGCGTGTGCGCCACCAGCGCACGTGGCTAGGCCACGCCCCCTGCCAACCACCGTAACCGTGACAGTACCCCCCCCTCAACGGGCGCCTCCTGGCGTCCAACCCGGCTTGAAGGGGTGTTCCCGGTGGCAGTTGAGGGAAAAGAACAGATCCCGACTGTAGCGGCGCGGGGGCCAACCCCGCCCCTCTGGACCGTCTGCGTCCCAGTCGATGATCCGGGGGGGTGGAGGAGATTTGGTGGGCGGGTGGGGCCCGGGAAGAGAGCCACCCCTTCTGCCCAGGTCGGTGGGAGTCCTCTCTGGAGGTCTCCTCTGGACCCTCCTCCAGGGGTCTCCTCTAAGGGTCTCCTTCGGGACCTCCTCTGGAGTCTCCTCAGGGGTCTGCTCTGAACCCCCTCTGTAGTCGACAGCCGGGGACCGCGTGACGTCCTCCGGCGGGTGGTCCGGGACAGGGGAAGGAGTCTGTACCGGGGGTATCGGGTGCGGAGTACCGGCAGGCGATGGGTACCAGACGGGAGAACTACGTGCATAGTAGAGTAACGACCTCACGCTGGGGTAAAGGAAAGACAACGTATATATACCCCAGGTGAGGTGATGAACAAATTACACGGGGGGAAATTGAGTCCAGGTGTGTGTGTGTGTGTGTGTGTGTGTGTGTGTGTGTGTGTGTGTGTGTGTGTGTGTGGCCAGCGCACGTGGCCTGGCCACGCCCCCTGCCAACCAACGTGATTGTTGACAGGAGCGTGTGTGCGCCACCAGCGCACGTGGCTAGGCCACGCCCCCTGCCAACCAACGTGATTGTTGACACATAGAGGAGACTCTTATTTAGAAAACATAGAAGAGACTATTATTTAGAAAACATAGAGGAGACACTTATTTAGAAAACATAGAAGAGACTATTATTTAGAAAACATAGAGGAGACACTTATTTAGAAAACATAGAAGAGACTATTATTTAGAAAACATAGAAGAGACTTATTTAGAAAACATAGAAGAGACTATTATTTAGAAAACATAGAGGAGACACTTATTTAGAAAACATAGAAGAGACTATTATTTAGAAAACATAGAAGAGACTTATTTAGAAAACATAGAAGAGACTATTATTTAGAAAACATAGAGGAGACACTTATTTAGAAAACATAGAAGAGACTCTTATTTAGAAAACATAGAGAATCTTATTTAGAAAACATAGAGAATCTTATTTAGAAAACAGAAGTGACTCAAACAGAGACTTGTTTAAAATATTTCTACATTTCTATCTTTTCCAGATAAATCTCCTCTTGGAGGTCAAATGGTTTGATCCAGATGTGTAGGGTTAATGTGAGGCTTTCAGGTTGAGTGGTTCAATCCAAGGGCAGATATGTAGGATTATTATAGGGGCTTTCAGCTTTAGTGGTTTAATGCAGATATTTAGGGTTATTGTTATATATTATATATATATATATATATATATATTATTGTGGGTATTATTAGGTTAAAGAATACACAATATACTACAGATCAACAGTAGAATACCTGAAGAGATGCAATAGTATCTTGTTATATCAGCATATCAAGTCAGTAATAGTAATAGTATAGTAATAGTTCATTCTAATGGTGTATAAGACAAGTAAAATACCTGTCTTCTGGGTTCTCTCATTTAGGAACTGCTGCAGTCGAGTGCCAACATAACATCAAGTCTCATCTGATGCAGAAGTTCAGGCGTGTGTTTGAGGGAATCGCTAAAGCAGGACAGTCAACAGATCTGAATGACTTCTACACAGAGCTCTTCATCACAGAGAGAGTCAGTGGAGAGGTCAACAAGGAACATGAGGTCAGACTGATTGAAACAGCTTCCAGGAAACCAGCCAAGGAGGAAACACCAATCAAACTTGAAGACATCTTTAAACCCTTACCTGGACAAGATCAACCAAGCAGAACAATAATGACAACTGGAGTGGCGGGCATTGGTAAAACCATCTTAACACACAAGTTCACTCTGGACTGGGCTGAAGGCAAATCCAACCATGACATCCACTTCACGCTTCCCTTCACTTTCAGAGAGCTGAATTTACTGAAAGTGAAAAAGTTTAGCTTGGTGGAACTTCTTCATCACTTCTTTATTCAAACCAAAGGAATCCGCAGATACGACCTGTTCCAAGTGGTCTTCATCTTGGACGGTCTGGATGAGTGTCGACTTCCTCTGGACTTCAAGAACAATCCGATCTGGACCGATGTCTCAAAGTCGACCTCGGTGGACGTGTTGCTGACAAACCTCATCAGGGGTGACCTGCTTCCCTCCGCTCGCATCTGGATAACCACACGCCCTGCGGCAGCCAATCAGATCCCTGCTGAGTGTCTTGACATGGTGACAGAGGTGAGAGGGTTCACCGACCCACAGAAGGAGGAGTACTTCAGGAAGAGATTCAGAGAGGAGACTCTGGCCAGCACAATCATCTCCCACATCAAGACATCACGAAGCCTCCACATCATGTGTCACATCCCAGTCTTCTGTTGGATCAGTGCTACAGTTCTGGAGGACTTATTCAAAACAACCCAGACAGGAGAAGAGATGCCCAACACCGTGACTCAGATGTACATCCACTTCCTGAGGGTTCAGTCCATACAGGGGGACAGGAAGTACCATGGGAGAGCTGAAACAGATGCAGTCTGGAGTTCAAAGAGCAGGAGATCATTGTTGCTCTGGGAAAACTGGCTTTTAACCAGCTGGAGAAAGGCAACCTGATCTTCTACGAGGCAGACCTGGCCGAGTGTGACATGGATATCAGAGCAGCCTCAGTGTACTCAGGAGTGTTCACCCAGATCTTTAAAGAGGAGTGTGGGCTGTACCAGGACAAGGTGTTCTGCTTTGTCCATCTGAGCATCCAGGAGTTTCTGGCTGCTCTTTATGTCTTCCTGTCCTTCATGGACACTGGTGTCAATCTGCTCTCAGATAAACATCGGCGAGGCAAGTGGTCTATTCTTGTTGGAAAGAAAACAGAGGTCCAACTCCTCTACCAGAGTGCTGTGGACAAGGCCTTACAGAGTGAGAACGGACACCTGGACTTGTTCCTCCGCTTCCTCCTGGGCCTCTCTCTGGAGACCAATCAGATTCTCCTACCAGGTCTGCTGAGACAGAAAGGAAGTAGATCACGGAACAATGAGAAAACTGTGTCTTACATCAAGGAGAAGATAAGTGGAGATCACTCTCCAGAGAGAAGCATCAATCTGTTCCACTGTCTGAATGAGCTGAACGACCGTTCTCTAGTGGAGGAGATCCAACAGTACCTGACATCAGGAATTCTCACCAAAGAAGATCTCTCTCCTGCTCAGTGGTCAGCTCTGGTCTTCATCTTACTGTCATCAGAAGAAGAGCTGGACGTGTTTGACCTGAAGACATACTCTGCTTCAGAGGAGGGTCTTCTGAGGCTGCTGCCAGTGCTCAAAGCCTCCAAAACATCTCTGTAGGTTCTCTAATCACCTGTATTATAGTACACAATATACACTATACTATAATGTGAACGTGATGTCATATACAATACATCTCTGTAGATTTGTTAATAACATGTATTATAATACACAATATACATCCTACTAGAATATAAAAGTGATATCATATACAATACATCTCTGTACATTTAGATTAGATTAGATGTGATTCTAATTAATTCTCATTGCACTAAAGCACAAGTACAGTACAGCCAAAATAATTTGGCATCTAACCAGAGTGCAAATATTGCTGTTATGTGCAGGGTGATATATTATTTACATTGGTTAAATATGGTGTAATATGTATTTTAATACCCAATATAAAAGGTATATAATATACAAACCATATCTGTAGGTTTATTAATAACATGTATTACAATACAATATACATTTCCCTATCATATTAAAGTCATAACAATATTCAAAACATATGAGCTACAAATTCCACTCCAATATTAAATGTTAAATCCTACCTACAGCGCTGTTATCATTTGTTAAACTTACATTTCTTATTCATAATGCTAGTAAAGACTGTGTTTTAATGGTGGTTTTAATTCTAATAAGCCCTTTCAACCCAGTTCCTAACATGTTCCTGTTGATGTTGTGTGAAGGCTGAATGGCTGTCATCTGTCAGAGAGATGCTGTGAAGCTCTGGCCTCAGTTCTCAGCTCCAACTCCTCCAGTCTGAGAGAGCTGGACCTGAGTTCCAACGACCTGCAGGATTCAGGAGTGAAGCTGCTCTCTGCTGGACTGGGGAGTCCACACTGTACACTGGAGACTCTCAGGTCAGTTGGACTCAATGAGCAAACACTTACAGCACAGGGTTTGATATCAGAAGACATTCAACTTATTCCATAAATTGAGGAGATCTTTAGAACAAGGTGACCATCTCCATCACTAAGGACCACAACCACCCTGGGCACCATCTCTTCTCCCCCTACCGTCTGGTCGCTGGTTCTGCAGCATCCATACATGGACTACCAGGTTTAAGGATAGTTTATATCCACAGACAGTGACCTACTGAACTGCTAGGAGTGCTGCCACAATCATAACATGTCAGTAACATTACACTGTCATAACATTGTCATTAACATTACACTGTCATAACATGTCATTAACATTGCACTCTCATAACATTATCATTAACATAACACTATCATAACATTGTAATTAACATGACACTATCATAACATTGTCATTAACATTACAATGTCATAACATTGTCATTAACATTACACGAGCATAACATGTCATTAACATTACACTATCATAACATTGTCATTTATATTACACAATCATAACATGTCATTAACATTACACTATCATAACATGTAGTTAACATTTCACTATCATAAAATGTCATTAACATTACACTATCATATCATGTCATTAACATTACACTATCATAACATGTCATTAACATTTCACTATCATAATATGTCATTAACATTACACTATCATAACATGTCATTAACATTACTATATCATAACATGTCATTAACATTACACTATCATAACATGTCATTAACATTACACTATCATAACATGTCATTAACATTACTCTGTCATACTTTGCTGGACTTTCTGGACTCATTACATTTACTGTACTGCACTGTATTCATGATGCTGGTGCACTACTGGCACTTTAAAATGCTTTTATATGTTTTATGTACAATTCAAAACATGTACATCCATTAGTCACTTTATTGTTATTTATATTGTCATTTTTATTATGTATAGTATTTTTATAGTATAGTTGCATATAAATTCATACTCAGGGAGGGAATGAGGAGTAAGCGTTCTATTGTACTTGTTGCCAATGGCAAATAAATCTCTTGAATCTTGATTTACATCCATAAAAGTATCAATTCAGACTCCTAAATAATACATTTTCAGAGAAATAAGGTAACATATTTAAGATGTTGTTGCCCTGATAGTATGAGGACATGTTAAATTCTGAGTTTGTTAATAGTGGTTTAAGGTGTATGTTGTATTACATTCATATTCTACTCATAGACAATAAGGTGGAATTTAGAGTTGGTTAGAAAAGTTTATCAACAGCCTTTTCCTTAAAATGTGCCATTTTAAGGAAACTTTAATTATTACCTTTGCAAAATATTTGTACATATTTTAGACAGCTAACTGTTATCATTTAAATATCTATTTTTTACATTGACTACACTTCTCTTGTGCTCATTATTGAAGTAAAAGACTTGTGTTCTTTCAACCCAGTTCCTAACATGTTCCTGTTGATGTTGTGTGAAGGCTGAATGGCTGTCATCTGTCAAAGAGATGCTGTGAAGCTCTGGCCTCAGTTCTCAGCTCCAACTCCTCCAGTCTGAGAGAGCTGGACCTGAGTACCAACAACCTGCAGGATTCAGGAGTGAAGCTGCTCTCTGCTGGACTGGGGAGTCCACACTGTACACTGGAGACTCTCAGGTCAGTTGGACTCAATGAGCAAACACTTACAGCACAGGGTTTGATATCAGAAGACATTCAACTGATTCCATGCATTGAGGAGATCTTTAGAACCAGGTGACCATCTCCATCACTAAGGACCACAACCACCCTGGGTACCATCTCTTCTCCCCTACCGTCTGGTCGCTGGTTCTGCAGCATCCGTACAAGGACTACCAGGATTAAGGGCAGTTTATATCCACAGGCAGTGACCTACTGAACTGCTAGGAGTGCTGCCACTATCATAACATTGTCATTAACATGACACTATCATAACATTGTCATTAACATTACACTGTCATAACATGTCATTAACATTACACTATAATAACATTGTCATTAACATTACACTATCATAACATTGTCATTAACATTACACTATAATAACATTGTCATTAACATTACACTATAATAACATTGTCATTAACATTACATTATCATAACATGTCATTACCATTACACTATCATAACATTGTCATTAACTTTAAACTATCATAACATTGTCATTAACATGACACTATCGTAACATTGTCATTAACATGACACTATCATAACATTACAATATCATAACATTGTCATTAACATGACAATATCGTAACATTGTCATTAACATGACACTATCATAACAATACACTATCATAACATTGTCATTAACATGACACTATCATAACATTACACGGTCATAACATTGTCATTAACATTACACTGTCATAACATGTCATTAACATTACATTATCATAACATGTCATTAACATTACACTGTCATAACATGTCATTAACATTACACTATCATAACATTGTCATTAACATTACACTATCATAACATTGTCATTAACATTACACTGTCATAACATGTCATTAACATTACACTATAATAACATTGTCATTAACATTACACTATAATAACATTGTCATTAACATTACACTATCATAACATTGTCATTAACATTACACTATAATAACATTGTCATTAACATTACACTATAATAACATTGTCATTAACATTACATTATCATAACATGTCATTACCATTACACTATCATAACATTGTCATTAACTTTAAACTATCATAACATTGTCATTAACATTACACTATCATAACATGGTAATTAACATTACACTTTCATAACATTATCACTAACATTACACTATCATAACATTGTCATTAACTTTAAACTATCATAACATTGTCATTAACATGACACTATCGTAACATTGTCATTAACATTACACTATCATAACATTGTCAATAACATTACACTATAATAACATTGTCATTAACATTACATTATCATAACATGTCATTACCATTACACTATCATAACATTGTCATTAACTTTAAACTATCATAACATTGTCATTAACATTACACTATCATAACATTATCATTAACATTACACTATCATAATATTGTCAGTAACATTACACTATCATAACATTGTCATTAACATTACACTATCATAAAATGTCATTAACATTACACTATTATAGCATGTCATTAACATTACACTATCATAACATGTCATTAACATTACACTGTCATAACATTGTCATTAACATTACACTATCATAACATGTCATTAACATTACACTGTCATAACATGTCATTAACATTACACTATCATAACATGTCATTAACATTACACTGTCATAACATGTCATTAACATTACACTATAATAACATTGTCATTAACATTACACTATAATAACATTGTCATTAACATTACACTATCATAACATTGTCATTAACATTACACTATAATAACATTGTCATTACCATTACACTATAATAACATTGTCATTAACATTACACTATCATAACATTTCATTAACATTACACTATCATAACATGTCATTAACATTACACTATTATAACATTGTCATTAACATTACACTATCATAACATGTCATTAACATTACACTATCATAACATTGTCATTAACATTACACTATCATAACATTGTCATTAACATTACACTAGCATAACATGTCATTAACATTACACTATCATAACATGTCATTAACATTACACTATCATAACATGTCATTAACATTACACTATTATAGCATGTCATTAACATTACACTATCATAACATGTCATTAACATTACACTATCATAACATGTCATTAACATTACACTATCATAACATGTCATTAACATTACACTATCATAACATGTCATTAACATTACACTATTATAGCATGTCATTAACATTACACTATCATAACATGTCATTAACATTACACTATCATAACATGTCATTAACATTACACTATTATAGCATGTCATTAACATTACTCTGTCATACTTCACTGGACTTTCTGGACTCATTACAGTTACTGCACTGCACTGTATTCATGATGCTGCTGCACTACTGGCACTTTAAAATGCTTTTATATCCTTTATGTACATTTCAAAACATGTACATATCATCCATTAGTCACTTTATTGTTTTTTCTAGTGTCATTTTTATTGTGTATAGTATTTTTATAATATAGTTGTATATAAATTCATACTCAGGGAAGGAATGAGGAGTAAGCGTTCTATTGTACTTGTTGCCAATGGCAAATAAATCTCTTGAATCTTGATTTACATCCATAAAAGTATCAATTCAGACTCCTAAATAATACATTTTCAGAGAAATAAGGTAACATATTTAAGATGTTGTTGCCCTGATAGTATGAGGACATGTTAAATTCTGAGTTTGTTAACAGTGGTTTAAGGTGTATGTTGTATTACATTCATATTCTACTCATAGACAATAAGGTGGAATTTAGAGTTGGTTAGAAAAGTTTATTAACAGCCTTTTCCTTAAAATGTGCCATTTTACGGAAACTTTAATTATTACCTTTGCTAAATATTTGTACATATTTTAGACAGCTAACTGTTATCATTTAAATATCTATTTTTTACATTGACTACACTTCTCTTGTGCTCATTATTGAAGTAAAATCCTTGTGTTCTTTCAACACAGTTCCTAACATGTTACTGTTGATGTTGTGTGAAGGCTGAATGGCTGTCATCTGTCAGAGAGATGCTGTAAAGCTCTGGCGTCAGTTCTCAGCTCCAACTCCTCCAGTCTGAGAGAGCTGGACCTGAGTACCAACGACCTGCAGGATTCAGGAGTGAAGCTGCTCTCTGCTGGACTGGGGAGTCCACACTGTACACTGGAGACTCTCAGGTCAGTTGGACTCAATGAGCAAACACTTACAGCACAGGGTTTGATATCAGAAGACATTCAACTGATTCCATGCATTGAGGAGATCTTTAGAACCAGGTGACCATCTCCATCACTAAGGACCACAACCACCCTGGGTACCATCTCTTCTCCCCTACCGTCTGGTCGCTGGTTCTGCAGCATCCGTATAAGGACTACCAGGTTTATGGACAGTTTATATCCACAGGCAGTGACCTACTGAACTGCTAGGAGTGCTGCCACTATCATAACATTGTCATTAACATGACACTATCATAACATTGTCAGTAACATTACACTGTCATAACATGTCATTAACATTACACTATAATAACATTGTCATTAACATTACACTATAATAACATTGTCATTAACATTACACTATCATAACATTGTCATTAACATTACACTATAATAACATTGTCATTAACATTACACTATAATAACATTGTCATTAACATTACATTATCATAACATGTCATTACCATTACACTATCATAACATTGTCATTAACTTTAAACTATAATAACATTGTCATTAACATGACACTATCGTAACATTGTCATTAACATGATACTATCATAACATTACAATATCATAACATTGTCATTAACATGACACTATCGTAACATTGTCATTAACATGACACAATCATAACATTACACTATCATAACATTGTCATTAACATGACACTATCATAACATTACACGGTCATAACATTGTCATTAACATTACACTGTCATAACATGTCATTAACATGACATTATCATAACATGTCATTAACATTACACTGTCATAACATGTCATTAACATTACACTATCATACCATTGTCATTAACATTACACTATCATAACATTGTCATTAACATTACACTGTCATAACATGTTATTAACATTACACTATCATAACATTGTCATTAACATGACACTATCATAACATTGTCATTAACATTACACTGTCATAACATGTCATTAACATTACACTATCATAACATTGTCATTAACATTACACTATAATAACATTGTCATTAACATTACATTATCATAACATGTCATTACCATTACACTATCATAACATTGTCATTAACTTTAAACTATCATAACATTGTCATTAACATGACACTATCGTAACATTGTCATTAACATGACACTATCATAACATCACTCTATCATAACATTGTCATTAACATGACACTATCGTAACATTGTCATTAACATGACACTATCATAACATTACACTATCATAACATTGTCATTAACATGACACTATCGTAACATTGTCATTAACATGACACTATCATAACATTGTCATTAACATGACACTATCATAACATTGTCATTAACATGACACTATCGTAACATTGTCATTAACATGACACTATCATAACATGACACTATCATAACATTACACGATCATAACATTGTCATTAACATTACGCTATCATAACATGTCATTAACATTACACTATCATAACATTGTCATTAAGCGCTGCAGAGGGTGGTGAAAACCGCCCAACTCATCGTTGGACTACCCCTCCCTGCAATAAACACCACCCACCACAAACGGTGTCTGAGGAAGGCACAACAAATAGTGTAAAACCCTCTCACCCCAACCATGGACTGTTAGCCCTCCTCCCCTCCGGGAGGCGCTATAGAAACCTTTGTTCCAAGTCAAGCAGGCTTAGGAACAGCTTCTTCCCCTCAGCTGTCATCTCCCTGAACTCTGGACCACGAAGACAGCCCCACCCCCTCTGCTGTCCCCCCCCTCTGCTGTCCCCCCCCTCTGCTGCCCCCCCCCTCTGCTGTCCCCCCCCCTCTGCTGCCCCCCCATCTGCTGCCACCCCTCTGCTAACCCCCCTCTGCTGTCCCCCCCTGCTGTCCCCCCCCCCTCTGCTGTCCCCCCCTGATTTCCCCCCCCTCTGCTGTCCCCCCCTCTGCTGTCCCCCCCCTCTGCTGTCCCCCCCTGCTGCCACCCCTCTGCCCCCCCCCCCCTGCTGCTGCACCTCTGCTGCCCCCCCCCCCTGCTCACGCCCCTGCCCCCCCCCCCTCTGCTCAACACCTATAATAATCACCACAATGTCTCTGATTAACTGTTAAAAAAAAAAAAAAACTGTATCACAACTACTACCTCTCTATAATTTACATATTTATTATTACTAAGATACCTGTTTACTGTACCTGCAATATATGTTTACATATGTTGATAGAACTGCTCCTACTCCTGTATATATATATACATTTATACTTGCCATACATTTATATATGATTCAGATTCAGATAACTTTATTTATCCCGAGGGAAATTAAGGAATGGATGCTCACTTGTATACATTTACATTTATATATATTTATCCTGCTTTCAATAATAGCATACCCCAGATCACTACCTGTTCAATGATCACTTACCTGTATATACATAAACCTATTATTATGATCATATCACATTTATACCTAGACTGTCTATTAACCTGTACATTTAAACTGTAAATTATATTATATAACATGCACTTTACTGCAACATGTGCACTCTGGTTAGATGCTAAATTATTTTCGCTGTACTGTACTTGTGCTGTGAAATGACAATACATTAGAATCGAATCTAATCTAATTAACATTACACTATCATAACATTGTCATTAACATTACACGATCATAACATTGTCATTAACATTACACGATCATAACATTTTCATTAACATCACACTATCATAACATTATCATTAGCATTACACTATCATAACATGTCATTAACATTACACTATCATAACATTTCATTAACATTACACTGTCATAACATGTCATTAACATTACACTATCATAACATTGTCATTAGCATTACACTATCATAACATTGTCATTAACATTAACATGTGTGTGTGTGTGTGTGTGTGTGTGTGTGTGTGTGTGTGTGTGTGTGTGTGTGTGTGTGTGTGTGTGTGTGTGTGTGTGTTTGTGTGTGTGTGTGTGTGTGTGTGTGTGCAGGTTGTCTGCCTGTATGGTCTCACAGGAAGGCTGTGCTTCTCTGGCCTCAGCTCTGAGCTCCAACCCCTCCCGTCTGAGAGAGCTGGACCTGAGCTACAATCACCCAGGAGACTCAGGAGTTACGCTGCTCTCTGCTGGACTGGAGGATCCACGCTGCAGACTGGACACTCTCAGGTACGGAGAGGACAGCTCACCTCTCAGGGACCGTGTCTCCTACAAGGATTCAACCAGCCGCTAGATGAAGTGGTTTACCAAGGCGGCTGTAACTCATGTTGTGTACAAAGTGATGATCCAGCAGATCATGAGTGTGAATGTTTCAACTGCTCTCTCTTTGTTCCCCCCAGGGTGGAGCACGGTGGAGGATGGAGGCTGAAACCAGCTCCAAAGAAGTGTGAGTGTCTGTTTAGTTTGAGTCATCACAACACACACTCACTCTTTAGATGGAAGGTCCATCCACACAGCAGGAGGTGACGTCCTGCTGGGAATGAACAGGATGGATCTCATCAATACAAAACACGTTTAGAGACCCAAACGGAGCAGCTTTCCCTTTAATATTAGTGTGTATTTAATATTATATTATAACAATAATCATCATCCTTATGGTTCAAATAAGGACCATTGAAGAATAAATGATTACTGTTTTGAATAATGATTACTATAATGTAATATAATTATGAATATTATTATTTTATTATTCTTAATACAAATATTTATCATCTAGCATCTAGTAAGGATGCTTCCTGGTCGCCTCCCGAGGGAGGTTTTCCAGGCACATCCAACTGGGAAGAGACCACGGGGCAGACCAAGGTACAGGTGGGGTGATTACATCTCCACACTGGCCTGGGAACGCCTCGGGATCCCCCAGTCAGAGCTAGTCGATGTTGCCAGGGAGAGGGAAGTTTGGAGTCCCCTGCTGGAGCTGCTACCTCCAAGACCCGATTTCGGATAAGCGGGAGAAGATGGATGGATGGAAATAGTTATATTAATAGTATTATTTATACTACTATTATTATTACTATTATTATTATAAGTGTTGTTATTATTATTAATATTATTATATAAATCCAATAATAATCTTATTATTATTCTGATTGTTATGTAAGACATTAGAACATAATAATCCTGATACTACTAATATATTGATCACACACACAGAGCCCATGTGGTGACGCTGAGGGACTGAGAACATCAGGAGAACACAAACTACAGTCTGGCCTCAGTTTCTAGGAACAACAACAACAGTTCAGCAGACTTATCATGTCTTGTTCTCCATCAGATGCGTGTGAACTCACACTGGACCCAAACACAGCCCACAGAGGACTCTCTCTGTCTGAGGACAACAGGAAGGTGACGAGGGTTAGAGAGGAGGAGAAGTATCCTGATCACCCAGAGAGATTTGACTGCTGGTTCCAGGTGTTGTGTAGAGAGAGTCTGACTGACCGCTGTTACTGGGAGGTGGAGAGGGAAGGACATGTTGTTATAGGAGTGACATACAGAGGAATCACTAGGAGAGGAGAGGGTGGTGATAGCGAGCTTGGAGGAAACAACAAGTCCTGGAGTCTTAATTGTTATGATGGTGGTTACTCTGTCTGGTTCAACGATAGTGTAACAGTCATACGTCTCCCCTCCTCTAACAGAGTAGGAGTGTATGTGGACCGACCTGCTGGCTCTCTCTCCTTCTACAGAGTGTCCCCATATGGAGGAGGGTCCTCAGACACACTGAAACTCATCCACACCTTCCAGTCCACATTCACCCAGGAGGACCTCCTCCCTGGGTTTAGGTTAGGGTGGGGTTCCTCAGTGTCTCTGTGTCCGTTGTAGCAACACACACACACACACACACACACACACACACACACACACACACAGTAGTAAAGCTGATCTC
The DNA here is from genome assembly GCA_027704905.1 of Muraenolepis orangiensis. Classification (NCBI taxonomy): domain Eukaryota; kingdom Metazoa; phylum Chordata; class Actinopteri; order Gadiformes; family Muraenolepididae; genus Muraenolepis; species Muraenolepis orangiensis. The sequence continues at coordinate 24,006 of JANIIK010000908.1, read as the reverse complement.
AGGTCAGTTTGAGCATTATTATTAGCGGACATTTTGACCCGCAGCCTTTTTGTTTTTTTGTTTGTTTTTTTACCCGCTAAAAACCGGCTAACGGAAACCCTGACACACACACATAGTATACACTATACACACACACACACACACACACACACACACACACATAGTATACACTATACACACACACACACACATAGTATACACTATACACACACACATAGTATACACTATACACACACACACATAGTATACACTATACACACACACACACACATAGTATACACTATACACACACACATAGTATACACTATACACACACACACACACATAGTATACACAATACACACACACATACACACACATAGTATACACTATACACACACACACACACATATAGTATACACTATACACACACACACATATAGTATACACTATACACACACACAAACACAGTATACACTATACACACACATATAGTATACACTATACACACACACACACACACAGTATACACTATACACACATACACACATAGTATACACTATACACACACACACACACACACACACACAGTATACACTATACACACACACACACACACATATAGTATACACTATACACACACACACACACACACATAGTATACACTATACACACACACACACACACACACAGTTTACATTATACACACACACACACATATAGTATACACTATACACACACACACACATAGTATACACTATACACACACACACACACACACACACACACATATAGTATACACTATACACACACACACATAGTATACACTACACACACACACACACATATAGTATACACTATACACACACACACACACATATAGTATACACTATACACACACACACACACAGTATACACTATACACACACACACATATAGTATACACTATACACACACACACACATATAGTATACACTATACACACACACATATAGTATACACTATACACACACACACACACACATATAGTATACACTATACACACACACACACATAGTATACACTATACACACACACACACATATAGTATACACTATACAGACACACACACACATGGGGGGTGAGGGGGGGGTTCTCTCTTAAGGCCCCAAATGGCCAGAGAGCAGTTTCAGAGGTCAGGGGTCAGAGGAGGTGATCTACCACCATGGGTCCTACCGCTGGGTCACGGATGGACCCCAGGGATTTAAAGACTGTTCAACTTTTGACTGTTAAAATTCAAGAACTTTTCTTTTTAAAAGGTTTGCAAAAACTGCTTCATGCAATATAATGTTTTAAATGGTTGAACTTTCTCTTTAACACATTCTAGAAGACTTTTGTATTCAATATAATGTTTTAAATGGTTGAACTTTCTCTTTAACACGTTCTAGAAGACTGTTGTATTCAATATGATGTTTGTGGTGGAGATGAAGATGTGTTCTCAGAGCTGAAAGGGAGTCATGCATTGGATGTTCTTTCATGGTCTGACCAGCTAAATATCACATGTTCATGTTGTTTCCTTTGATTCTTTGAAGCATTATTAATCACATGGGATTGTTTCCTTTAAATCCTTTTTTGAAGTGTTATTAAAGTATGATGTTGGATTGGTGTTCATGACGTTGTGTTCCATAATCAAGTGAGGTGAACATGATGTGTTGTCCTTTTCAAAAGGAGCTACATGTGATGGTAAAGCCCAATGGTTGTTGTGGCCATCTGTGGCCACCATCTGGTCACGGTAGAGCAGTTCATCCACTGATGAAGAGGGGGCTGCTCTTGGAAGTGAGTCGGACTTCTCTCCACACGCCTTGAGACGTGGGGACAGAACTCTGGGACTGAGAGCTCAACCTATTGATCCATTGGGTGATTGGAATCAATACCGTAGTCAGACTTATTGGGTTTGGACCACTTGATTCTGAAACAGTTTTCAGAGTTAGACCACTGGACGTGAACCAGAGACTTCACACCACAACTTATACACACACACACACACACAGGGTGGAGAGTGATAAAGAGGAGCGTGGTGAGTGATGAAGAGGAGGGTGGTGAGTAATGAAGAGGAGGGTGGTGAGTAATGAAGAGGAGGGTGGTGAGGGATGAAGAGGAGTGATGAAGAGGAGGGTGGTTAGTGATGAAGAGGAGGGTGGTGAGTGATGAAGAGGAGGGTGGTGAGTGATGAAGAGGAGGGTGGTGAGTGATAAAGACTAGGGTGGTGGGTGATGAAGAGTAGGATGGTTAGTGATGAAGAGGAGGATGGTTAGTGATGAAGAGGAGGGTGGCGAGTGATGAAGAGGGTGGTGGGTGATGAAGAGGAGGGTGGTGACTGATGAAGGTGAGTGATGAAGAGGAGGGTGGTGAGTGATGAAGAGGAGGGTGGTTAGTGATGAAGAGGAGGGTGGTGAGTGATGAAGAGGATGGTGGTTAGTGATGAAGAGGAGGGTGGCGAGTGATGAAGAGGAGGGTGGTGGGTGATGAAGCGGAGGGTGGTGAGTGATGAAGAGGATGGTGGTTAGTGATGAAGAGGAGGGTGGCGAGTGATGAAGAGGAGGGTGGTGGGTGATGAAGAGGAGGGTGGTGAGTGATGAAGAGGATGGTGGTTAGTGATGAAGAGGAGGGTGGTGAGTGATGAAGAGGATGGTGGTTAGTGATGAAGAGGAGGGTGGTGAGTGATGAAGAGGAGGGTGGTTGGTGATGAAGAGGAGGGTGGTGAGTGATGAAGAGGAGGGTGGTGAGTGATGAAGAGGAGGGTGGTGAGTGATGAAGAGGAGGGTGGTGAGTGATAAAGAGGATTGATGAAGAGGAGGGTGGTCAGTGATGAAGAGGAGGGTGGTGAGTTATGAAGAGGAGGGTGGTGAGTGATGAAGAGCAGGGTGGTGAGTGATAAAGAGGAGGGTGGTGAGTGATGAAGAGGAGGGTGGTGAGTGATGAAGAGGAGGGTGGTGAGTGATGAAGAGGAGGCTGGTGAGTGATAAAGAGGAGTGATGAAGAGGAGGGTGGTGAGTGATGAAGAGGAGGGTGCTGAGTGATAAAGAGGAGTGATGAAGAGGAGGGTGGTCAGTGATGAAGAGGAGGGTGGTGGTGATGAAGAGGAGGGTGGTGATTGATAAAGAGGAGTGATGAAGAGGAGGGTGGTCAGTTATGAAGAGGAGGGTGCTTAGAGGAGGGTGGTTGGTGATGAAGAGGAGGGTGGTGAGTGATAAAGAGGAGTGATGAAGAGGAGGGTGGTCAGTTATGAAGCGGAGGGTGGTGAGTGATGAAGAGTAGGGTGGTGAGTGATGAAGAGCAGGGTGGTGAGTGATAAAGAGGAGGCTGGTGAGTGATGAAGAGGAGGGTGGTGAGTGATGAAGAGGAGGGTGGTGAGTGATAAAGAGGAGTGATGAAGAGGAGGGTGGTGAGTGATGAAGAGGAGGGTGGTGAGTGATAAAGAGGAGTGATGAAGAGGAGGGTGGTCAGTGATGAAGAGGAGGGTGGTGAGTGATGAAGAGTAGGGTGGTGAGTGATGAAGAGCAGGGTGGTGAGTGATAAAGAGGAGGCTGGTGAGTGATGAAGAGGAGGGTGGTGAGTGATGAAGAGGAGGGTGGTGAGTGATAAAGAGGAGTGATGAAGAGGAGGGTGGTGAGTGATGAAGAGGAGGGTGGTGAGTGATGAAGAGGAGGGTGGTGAGTGATAAAGAGGAGTGATCAACCCACAGTTAACGAATGTTAACTAACGACTGATTAGGACATTTAAGGACTGATTAAGACTTAGCGACTGATTAGGACATTTAAGGACTGATTAAGACTTAACGACTGATTAGGACATTTAAGGACTGATTAAGACTTAACGACTGATTCAAAAATTGAACGACCCTTTGAACAACCGGCCTCTGGTCACTTACTGTGTGTGTGTGTGTGTGTGTGTGTGTGTGTGTGTGTGTGTGTGTGTGTGTGTGTGTGTGTGTGTGTGTGTGTGTGTGTGTGTGTGTGTGTGTGTGTGTGTGTGTGTGTGTGTGTGTGTGTGTGTGTGAGGGGTACGGGTTTGTGTATGCACGTGTGGGGTTGTGTGTGTGAGAGATATGATTTTGTGTGTGTGTGTGTGTGTGTGTGTGAGAGTGGTCTGTGTGTAAGAGCTATGGGTTTGTGTGTGTGTATGAGAGGTACAAGTTTGTGTATGCATGTTTGTGGTTGTGTGTGTGAAAGCTAGGAGTTTGTGTGTCGGTTTGTGTGTGCACGCACGCGTGTGCGTGTGCATGTGCGTGTGTGTGTGCAAAGCGTGTGCCCATGCTCACTGCTAGATTAAGTGTCACATGTCATGAAAATGTCATGTTATTGTCAAAAAAAACTGGCTGTCTGAATCTGCTGACATATAAAATCACATTTCTTGCCAGCCTGTATATTCACATGAAAGTTATGAATATATATAAATATATATATATTTATATATATATATATATATATATTTATAACTTTCATTGGATCCGTTTCCATCCAAATAAATCACACATTTTCAGTAATTCAGTAAATTAAAATGATTTATTCATGCTATATTTATGGTTTCCATCCACTATTCATAGAGCCTTAAGGGAACAGCCACCTGGAGGGCAAAACATGGCTTTCTTCTGCTGTCTGACAGCTAGTCAATAGCTTTTTCATGGAGGTATTTGAACTCCGGTTTAGCCAACATGCCAGACAGCGATTGGGATGCACTAACCGCCGAGGAGACCAGCAGGGGTTGTGTTTCTTTGGGAAACCCGTCCGACAAATTAAAACCCCGGATAGAAGATTGTGAATCTGTTCTGTTAAACGGGCCTCCGTCCCCAGAGAGGGGCAAAGCATGGAAAACCTATCAAAGTACACTTAGTCTTTGCTGTGTACATTTAATCAAAGGTGAGCTAAACACTGAGTAAGCTAATTGTTGTATTTTGAGTCATTATATCTTTACCTCCCAACCAACCTCGGTGGCCTCGACAAGTTATGTTGTATTAACAGCAGTCGTTGGAAGGGATAGAGGGTTCACCAGTCTGCATTATATCACTATAGCTATATATATATATATATATAAGCTATACATGTTATCTTGTATATTAACCCAGCAATCAGGAGTACTTGAGAAATGTGTTCTATTGTAACTACACTAGGGCCACCCTGTGTGTGTGTATACACATGACCGTTTGAACCTGTTTAGTTAGTTAGAGTTAGTTGTTTTAATATGGTATATTGTTCAGTTGTCTGTTAGAGTGTCTTGAGGATAGCTAGACTAGTCCGTTGTTCTTACTGACACCGTACCATCCGTGGACTGTACTGTACAGCCAGCGCTTGGTACGCTTACTTCTTTTGACAAATGTACATATTGTAAGTGGGCAGCGGCGGCGTGGAGGGGAGGGATTCTTCATAGATATATTAGATTTGATTAGATTTGATATATATTTTAGTGATTGAAACACTTTTCGGTGGTGGCTTTGTATATATATACAGTATATATATATATATATATATATATATATATATACTGTATATATAACCCTCCCTAGGAAGAGTTCTGGTGACAGCCCAGGCTTGCGTACCAGCGGAAATCTCAACTGACTGAATTTAAAATCAGGTTTTTTTGTTTGTACCGATCATAATTTATTCACGTTTATGCTCCTCAGAATGTGTTTCCGGTTGCTCTTCTCTGTCTCTGTTGACCCTTTAACGATACGCCAACTCCTCCAACTCCCTCCACTTAAAAACTGCTTTGAGATAGTTTTTCATGCGCAAATTGAAAAATTTGCATAAAAACTAGTGGATGGAAACGTTATTGTGTGTGTGTCTCTCTCTCTCTCTGTCTGTCTCTCTCTCTCTCTCTCTCTCTCTCTCTCTCTCTCTCTCTCTCTCTCTCTCTCTCTCTCTCTCTCTCTCTCTGTCTCAGTAGTACTGTATATATTCAGTAGAATATGTACATTCTCAGTACAATATGGATTCAGTAGAAGAGGTAAAACAACGATCTACATTGACCACCAGGGGTCGCACTTTTCCTCCAAACGTAACCCAGATGGTGTTTTTTTGTTTTTTTTTAAACCCAGGTGGTATTTTCGGGAACCCAGGTGGTGTTTTTGTGAACCCAGGTGGTGTTTTTAAGGGAACCCATGTGGTCTTTGGGAACACAGATGGGGTTTTTGTGAACCAAGGTTGGGGTTTTGGGAACCCATGTGGTGTTTTTGGGATCACATGTGGTGTTTTTGGGAACGAAGGTGGTGTTTTTGGGAAAAAGGATGATGTTTTAAGGTACCCAGGTGGTGTTTTTGGGAACGCAGGTGGTGTTTTTGGGAACCCAGATGGTGTTTTTTTGGGAACCAAGGTGGTATTTTGGTTAACCCAGGTGGTGTTTTGGGGAACCCAGGTGTTGTTTTTGGGAACCCAGATGGTGTTTTTTTGGGAACCAAGGTGGTGTTTTGGTTAACCCAGATGGTGTTTTTTTTTTTTTAAACCCAGGTGGTGTTTTCGGGAACCCAGGTTGGGGTTTTGGGAACCCAGGTGGTGTTTTTAAGGGAACTAAGGTGGTGTTTTTAAAGGAACCCAGGTGGTGTTTTTTCGGAACACATGTGGTGTTTTTGGGATCACAGGTGGTGTTTTTGGGAACGAAGGTGGTGTTTCTGGGAAAAAGGATGATGTTTAAGGTACCCAGGTGGGTGGTTTTGGAAACAAGGTGGTTTTTTTGGGAACCCAGGTGGTGTTTTTGGGAACACAGGTGGTGTTTTTAAGGGAACCCAGGTAGTGTTTTGTGAACCCAGGTGGTCTTTTTAGGAACCCAGGTGTGTATTTGGGGAACCCAGGTTGTGTTTTTGGGGAACCCAGGTGGTGTTTTTTAGGGAACCCAGGTGATGTTTTGGGGATTCCAGGTGGTTTTTTTGGGAACCCAGCTGGTGTTTTTGGAAACCCAGGTGGTGTTTTTGGGAACCCAGATGGTGTTTTTTTGGGAACCAAGGTGGTGTTTTGGTTAACCCAGGTGGTGTTTTCAGGAACCCCGGTGGTGTTTTTGGCAACCCAGGTGGTGTTTTTAAGGGAACCCAGGTGGTCTTTTTGGGAACCAAGGTGGTGTTTTTGGCAACCCAGGTGGTGTTTTTAAGGGAACCCATGTGGTCTTTTTGGGAACACAGGTGGGGTTTTTGGGAACCCAGGTGGTGTTTTTGGAAAACCCAGGTGGTGTTTTTAAGGGAACACAGGTGGGGGTTTTGGGAACCCAGGTGGTGTTTTTAAGGAAACCAAGGTGGTGTTTTTAAAGGAACCCAGGTGGTGTTTTTTCGGAACACGTGGTGTTTTTGGGATCACAGGTGGTGTTTTTGGGAACGAAGGTGGTGTTTTTGGGAAAAAGGATGATGTTTTAAGGTACCCAGGTGGGTGGTTTTGGAAACAAGGTGGTTTTTTTGGGAACCCAGGTGGTGTTTTTAAGGGAACACAGGTGGTGTTTTTGTGAACACAAGTGGTCTTTTGGGGAACACATGCGGGTTTTTTTGGAACCCAGGTGGTGTTTTTAAGGGAACCCAGGTGGTGTTTTTAGGGGACCCAGGTGGTGTTTTTGGGAACACTTGTGGTGTTTTTGGGATCACAGGGGGGGTTTTGAGAACCCGGTTGGTGTTTTGGGGAACGAAGGTGGTGTTTTTGGGAACATGGATGGTGTTTTTAAGGGACCCAGGGTGGGGGTTTTGGAACCCAGGTGGTGTTTTTAAGGGAACCCAGGTGGGGTTTTGGGAAACCCAGGCTCTCTCTCTCTCTCTCTCTCTCTCTCTCTCTCTCTCTCTCTCTCTCTCTCTCTCTCTCTCTCTCTCTCTCTCTCTCTCTCTCTCTCTCTCTCTCTCTCTCTCAAGGTTACAGGCTGAAGAATGGAGAACACTATTTGTCTGATTTGCTGATGTCATAATCTCTATATATTTCTTGAGGTTTATTCTTCTGAACCATGTGACATAAAACAGAATCAAATGTTTGTACACTTTTCTGATTTCAATAAAAATGGACAAAACGTCTCCAATATGTATTCAGTAGAATAGGTACATTCTCATTTAAATATGTATTCAGTAGAATAGGTACATTCTCATTTAAATATGTATTCAGTAGAATAGGTACATTCTCATTTAAATATGTAATCAGTAGAATAGGTACATTCTCATTTAAATATGTAATCAGTAGAATAGGTACATTCTCATTTAAATATGTAATCATTAGAATAGGTACATTCTCATTTAAATATGTAATCAGTAGAATAGGTACATTTTCAGTACAATATGTATTTAGTTGAATAGTAAATAGTAGAATAGTACAATTTGTAGTTATTATATATACACAGGTAGGTTGTTATATATACCTAGGTAGATAGATAGGTAGGTATATCATCACTATTAATACTGTATTCTCTTACTTGATAATAAAGTCTAAATAATATATACTACAGTAAAGTCATGACAACTATCCACAAAGTGCCACCACAATGCTAACTGGACAGTCATGGTTTTATTTTCTGAATAGAGAGTATTCATAGCAGATCAGCCATTTTAGAAATCTCTCCAAAGAGGCCTCTGTCTACAGTAGAGATTAGTCACTAAATAGCCCCATCTACAGGCCACATGTTGTTACTGCAGCCATTGGGTGGACGAATACATTAGATGTGTCCAAAGTACGACCCGCCACATTCCATTCTATTTTTAGAATTGGCTGCGGGCCAATACAAAATGGATCCATTTTGTATTGGCCCACACATGAAACTTGAGAACGTGAGCATGTACATTTTTATTAAAAACGTTAGCTGATGTGTTAACAACCGCAATAAATGATTTGCATAACTAGCTTAAATAAAGCCTACCCTTCCCCTTGTCCTCTTATTTGTCCCTCTTCATACAGGGCTGTGGATGGGGTCTCTCTTCATACAGGGCTGTGGATGGGGTCTCTCTTCATACAGGGCTGTGGATGGGGTCTCTCTTCATACAGGGCTGTGGATGGGGTCCCTCTTCATACAGGGCTGTGGATGGGGTCCCTCTTCATACAGGGCTGTGGATGGGGTCCCTCTTCATACAGGGTTGTGGATGGGGTCTCTCTTCATACAGGGCTGTGGATGGGGTCTCTCTTCATACAGGGCTGTGGATGGGGTCTCTCTTCATACAGGGCTGTGGATGGGGTCTCTCTTCATACAGGGCTGTGGATGGGGTCTCTCTTCATACAGGGCTGTGGATGGGGTCCCTCTTCATACAGGGCTGTGAATGGGGTCTCTCTTCATACAGGGCTGTGGATGGGGTCTCTCTTCATACAGGGCTGTGGATGGGGTCTCTCTTCATACAGGGCTGTGGATGGGGTCCCTCTTCATACAGGGCTGTGGATGGGGTCTCTCTTCATACAGGGCTGTGGATGGGGTCTCTCTTCATACAGGGCTGTGGATGGGGTCCCCATTCTGACCAAGAAGCAATCTGAGGTTGCTGTTTGGAGAATGAGCTGCCAACCCTTTTTGTAAAAATAAAAAATAAACATTTTCTTTAAGTATATGACATTATCAGGCATAATTTGATTGATTTTATAAATGTAACTACATTTGATTAATTTGATTTAGAAATAGATAAATGAAAACCCATAAATGGCAAGATGTGATGTAGGCTGTTATTTTCTTTAAGTATATTAAATGATCAAGCATAATTGACCTACATTTGATTGAGTGATTTGTATTTCTGTTAATACACTAGAGGTGAGGGGATATACCTTAACTTTAGTGAGGGGCCCAACCTTTCTCATATTTTTCTGTCTGTGGCCCTCAGTAAAACAGTTTGGACCCCCCTGTTCTAAATGATTCCTGTTTAGGGTCGGACTTTCTGTGCAATTGAAATCTCCCCCTAAAAACATAATATCATCACTATTACAATCTCCAATAGTATCACATAGAATGTCTAAAAAAAATCATCCTATCCACCCCATTGGTGGGCGCATAGACATTTAAAAACACGAGCTTGACCTTTTCAAATTCTGCTTTGACCTTTAGTAAAACACCTGGAATGATTTCCTCCACCTCAAAAGAAAACGGTAAAAACCTCCTGTCAAATCAAGTCCCCACTCCTCCACTTGTGGCTTCAAACCATCTCCCCGTTAAAACCCCTCTTCCACTCACTTTCACTGTCTGTTGTGCTGTGGGTTTCCTGTACACACATAATATCAATGAGTTTAATCTCCATTAGTTTAAAAAGATTAGCTCTCTTAAAGTCAGCTCTGGCTCCGTTCAACTTCAAGCTGCTGATATTAAAATCACACATGGATAGAAATGAGTTTTCAGTAAAAAAAACTGATCAGTAATAAAAAGAAACAAAAGAAACAAGAACTCTTTGTAAAGATCATCTTCAGTGAGTTGGGCCTTTAGCCTCACTATCATTTGTTTCAGTCTGTAGATCTCCTGAACCGTCAACACGTCTTCAAATTGACCCACATTTCTCGTCAGGGGTTTTGCTGACTCAATAAAGCGTTTAAGGTTTGAGAAATGATCCCCTACAACCGGGAGTCTAGTTCCTTTAGTGACCTCCAGAAACCTTTTTATTTCATCTGAGGAATAGAGGCCTTGCTTCTCCCCCTGAGTGGTAGGGAAGTCTCTCTCTGACTCAGCTGACACCCTGGCTGCTCTGGTGATCTTTGAAGATCTAGCTCCTCTTTCCGATGGCTCAGAACGTTTTCTTTTTGAGAGAGTTTATATAACTCCTCATCTGACATGTCCTCATCAAAATACTCATCACTCGCTGACTCATTATCTCTCCTGTTTTCATTCTCATCGACACACTCAGTCATTTCCGATGTATAATTCTCTGACACGTCTTCTACGGCTGCGTCGGCCTGATTTAAATTCTTTTGACTATCATTTTTCCCCTGAGTTTTATCTGAACATTGAGGGGCGGAGGGGGGCACCGCGACCGCGACCGTCGGTGAAACCGGAGCTGAAGCCAGGGGGCCCGCCGGAGCCTCCCAGACCGGAGCGGCCGGGGACGCGTTCGGCACCGGATCCCCCGGGACCGGAGGATCATCTCTGATCATCTCACCTGTCAATCAAACAGACTAAGACCGTTGTTAGATGATTAAATAATCAACATAAACAACTAACGTGATTGAACATAATCAGATATACTACATTGTTCAAAGTCTGTTTTCTCCTCAATGTTTTCGTTTGTTTAATGATATACAATTGTTTATGTTCTCTCTCTCTCTCTCTCTCTCTCTCTCTCTCTCTGAACACTCAATTAATGAAGACATAAAAATAAGCCTTTCTCTTATAAAATAAAACCCATTATACATGATTACATATACTATATTGTTCAATGTCTGTTTTCTCCTGAATGTTATTTGAGGTTTCATTCTATACAATTGTAGGGTTCATTTGCATATCCTGTTGTATATATTGTTAAACAAAACATTTATCTTAGTTTATGTTTGAACACTTTTCTGATTTCAACAAAAATGGAAATAACGTGGGGACATTTTCTGTGGAATATGTACATTCTCAGTACAATATGGATTCAGTAGAAGAGGTAAAACAACGATCTACTTTGACCACCAGGGGTCGCACTTTTCCTCCAAACGGTGCAGACTTGAATCTGATCAACAACAAAACAAGCAGAGGAGGAGATTTCCCATTCACTCCATCGACTGGTTTATTACACAGACTGTAGAACAGATTTACATCAAGTCTCCTAAGCCAGTACATCTCAATGGACTCATTCAGTAAGTTCAATGGGTGGTATACTTTTTAATATATATCTATATATATATATAAATAAATATATATACTGTATGTATATATATATATAAATAAATAAATATATATATATAAGTGATGCTTTTATCAGCTTTGTGGTGTGATAAAATGTACATATATCATTTAATCACAGTACAAAGCTGACATAAGCGTCAACTCCCTCCACGTGACATTATCCAACTAACCACGTGACGTATTAACAAAGTCTCAGTAAAGGTCCCCGTGGTGACGCTCCTTCATGTGGGGGGTCGTCGTGCCCACCTCTCCGTCTCTCTGGGAGGGGGTCCCCACACACACACACACACACACACACACACACACACACACACATACACACACTGTTAGTGACACTGTTTACGTTGTTGACGTCACTGCTTATGTGTGTCGTTGAACCGTGTTTATGTTGACTGGTCCAAAACGTAGAAGAATAAAAGTTACTCAAGAATATATTTTTTTTCTAAAATCAAATCGCTATCTCTCTCTCTCTCTCTCTCTCTCTCTCTCTCTCTCTCTCTCTCTCTCTCTCTCTCTCTCTCTCTCTCTCTCTCTCTCTCTCTCTCTCTCTCTCTCTCTCTCTCTCTCTCTCTCTCTCTCTCTCTCTCTCTCTCTCTCGGAGGGACATCTGGTTGGGTCTTGCCCAGGTGGGCGGTTCCAGCTCACCTGACGCTACCCCTGCAGCGGAGTCTGAATCGCTTGGCGCTCAGCAGTTTGCTGACAAAGCGCAGGTGTTAGAGACGGTCGTACAGGTCGTAACACGCTGGTAAAGAAGGAAGAGATGGCAAGGCTTGTGTAGCGTCTGTCTGTCTGTCTGTCTGTCTGTCTGTCTGTCTGTCTGTCTGTCTGTCTGTCTGTCTGTCTCTGTCTCTTTTACTGTATGTCTCTCTCTCTCTCTCTCTCTCTCTCTCTCTCTCTCTCTCTCTCTCTCTCTCTCTCCTCTCTCTCTCTCTCTCTCTCTCTCTCTCTCTCTCTCTCTCTCTCTCTCTGTTTCTTAGATTAGAGATTAGAGAGAACTAAGATTACAATCAGAGAGGAACACACACAACGTTGGTTCTGCATTCTGTTCCCAGCAGCAGCAGCAGCACCACCTCCTCATGTTAATCCTGTGTGTGTATGAGCTACTACAGTGGTTCCCAAACGTTTAAGGTCCTGTACCCCTTAACCATAGAACCTCCTGCTGGGTTCCCCCTCTACCTCTCACCTGATGTTACATATGAAGACCAGACCGTGGATTCACTATTTAAGGTCCTGTACCCCTTAGAACCCAGGTAGGGGTTTTGGGAACCCAGATGGTGTGTTTTTGGGAACCCAGGTGGTGTTTTTGAAAACACAGGTGGTGTTTTTAAGGGAACCCAGGTGGTGTTTTTGGGAACCCATGTGTGTTTTTGTAAACCCAGATGGTGTTTTTAATGGAACCCAGGTAGTGTTTTTTGGGAATATAGGTGGTGTTTTTTTGGGAACCCAGGTGGTGTTTTTGGGAACACAGGTGGGGTTTTTGGAAAAACAAGTGGTGTTTTTAAGGGAACCCAGGTGGTGTTTTTTTGATCACCAGTGGGGGTTTTGGGAACCCGGGTGGTGTTTTTGAGAACAAAGGTGGGGTTTTTGGGAACCCAGGTGGTGTTTTTAGGAACTAAGGTGGTGTATTTGGAACCCAGGTGGTGTTTTTGGGAACACATATGGTGTTTTTAAGGGAACCCAGGTGGTGTTTTAAAGGGAACCTAGATGGTGTTTTTGGGATCACAGGTGGGGGTTTTGGGAACCAGGGTGGTGTTTTTGAGAACAAAGGTGGTGTTTTTGGGAACACAGGTGGGGGTTTTGGGAACGCAGGTGGGGGTTTTGGGAACCCAGGTGGTGTTTTTAAGGGAACCCAGGTGGTGTTTTTGGGAACCTAGGTGGTGTTATTGGGATCACAGGTGGGGGTCTTGGGGAACACAGGTTTGGGTTTTGTGAACACAGGTGGTGTTTTTAAGGAAACACAGGTGGTGTTTTTGGGAACCTAGATGGTGTTTTTTTGGCAACCCAGGTGGTGTTTTGGGGAACCCAGGTGGTGTTTTTAAGGAAACCCAGGTAGTGTTTTTTGGGAATATAGGTGGTGTTTTTTTGGGAACCCAGGTGGTGTTTTAAGGGAGCCAAGGTAGTGTTTTTTTGGGAATAAAGGTGGTGTTTTTTTGGGAACCCAGGTGGTGTTTTTAGGAACTAAGGTGTCACGGTTACGGTGGTTGGCAGGGGGCGTGGCCTAGCCACGTGCGCTGGTGGCGCACACACGCTCCTGTCAACAATCACGTTGGTTGGCAGGGGGCGTGGCCAAGCCACGTGCGCTGGCCACACACACACACACACCTGGACTCAATTTCCCCCGTGTAATTTGTTCATCACCTCACCTGGGGTATATATACGTTGTCTTTCCTTTACCCCAGCGTGAGGTCGTTACTTTACTATTCACATAGTTCTCCCGTCTGGTACCCATCGCCTGCCAACTACCTGCCGGTACTCCGCACCCGATACCCCCGGTACAGACTCCTTCCCCTGTCCCGGACTACCCGCCGGTCACCTGCCTGCCGGTACTCCGCACCCGATACCCCCGGTACAGACTCCTTCCCCTGTCCCGGACTACCCGCCGGTCACCTGCCTGCCGGTACTCCGCACCCGATACCCCCGGTACAGACTCCTTCCCCTGTCCCGGACTACCCGCCGGTACTCCGCGGATCGTCCTCCCCGTGTACCCTTGTGTTTTGTGTGTTTGGAAATAAAACCGTCTAGTATCACTCTCCACTTGTCGGTGTCTGCGTTCGGGGTCCAACCCACTCCCTCTCTCGTGACAGAACGACCTCACCACCATGGACCCCGGCGACTTTGACACGTGGAGGACCATTATGTTCACCCGGGACGCCCAGGAAAAGGCTAACATAGCGCATATTCGGGCGTGGTTGGCCGCTCCGAAAGTTCCAATGACTTTCGGTTTTCCTCCACCGACCGCGCTGCCCCGGCGTGAGGACGCCGCCCTGCTTCCGGCTGACGACGTCGCTCCGCACTCGGCTGACGACGCCGCTCCGCACCCGCCTGAGGACGTCGCTCCGCACTCGCCTGAGGACGTCGCTCCGCACTCGCCTGACGACGCCGCTCCGCACTCGCCTGAGGACGTCGCTCCGCACTCGCCTGAGGACGTCGCTCCGCACTCGCCTGAGGACGTCGCTCCGCACTCGCCTGACGACGCCGCTCCGCACTCGCCTGAGGACGTCGCTCCGCACCCGCCTGAGGACGTCGCTCCGCACCCGGCTGATGACGTCGCTCCGCACCCCCCTGACGACGCCGCTCCGCACCCGGCAGACGACGTCGCTCCGCACCCGGCTGACGACGTCGCTCCGCACCCGGCTGAGGACGTCGCTCCGCACTCACCTGAGGACGTCGCGCCGTACCCGCCTGATGACGTCAAGCGGCCCCCGTCTGCTGACGCCGCGCCGTACCCGCCCGACGACGTCACGCAGCCCCCGTCTGCTGACGCCGCGCCGTACCCGCCTGACGACGTCACGCAGCCCCCGTCTGCTGCGCCGTCCCCGCCTTAGAGGAGACCCCTGGAGGAGGGTCCAGAGGAGACCTCCAGAGAGGACTCCCACCGACCTGGGCAGAAGGGGTGGCTCTCTTCCCGGGCCCCACCCGCCCACCAAATCTCCTCCACTCCCCCGGATCATCGACTGGGACGCAGACGGTCCAGAGGGGCGGGGTTGGCCCCCGCGCCGCTACAGTCGGGATCTGTTCTTTTCCCTCAACTGCCACCGGGAGCACCCCTTCAAGCCAGGTTGGACGCCAGGAGGCGCCCGTTGAGGGGGGGGTACTGTCACGGTTACGGTGGTTGGCAGGGGGCGTGGCCTAGCCACGTGCGCTGGTGGCGCACACACTCCTGTCAACAATCACGTTGGTTGGCAGGGGGCGTGGCCTAGCCACGTGCGCTGGTAGCGCACACACGCTCCTGTCAACAATCACGTTGGTTGGCAGGGGGCGTGGCCAAGCCACGTGCGCTGGCCACACACACACACACACCTGGACTCAATTTCCCCCGTGTAATTTGTTCATCACCTCACCTGGGGTATATATACGTTGTCTTTCCTTTACCCCAGCGTGAGGTCGTTACTTTACTATTCACGTAGTTCTCCCGTCTGGTACCCATCGCCTGCCAACTACCTGCCGGTACTCCGCACCCGATACCCCCGGTACAGACTCCTTCCCCTGTCCCGGACTACCCGCCGGTCACCTGCCTGCCGGTACTCCGCACCCGATACCCCCGGTACAGACTCCTCCCCCTGTCCCGGACTACCCGCCGGTCACCTGCCTGCCGGTACTCCGCGGATCGCCCTCCCCGTGTACCCTTGTGTTTTGTGTGTTTGGTAAATAAAGCCGTCTCGTATCACTCTCCACTTGTCGGCGTCTGCGTTCGGGGTCCAACCCACTCCCTCTCTCGTGACATAAGGTGGTGTATTTGGAACCCAGGTGGTCTTTTTGGGAAAACAGGTGGGGTTTTTGGGAACCAAGGTGGTGTTTTCGGGAACATGGGTGGTGTTTTTAAGGGACCCAGGTGGGAGGTTTTGGAACCCAGTAGTTTTTTTGGGAACCCAGGTGGTGTTTTTAAGGGAACCCAGGTGGGGGTTTTGGGAACCCAGGTGGTGTTTTTAAGGGAACCCAGGTGGGGGTTTTGGGAACCCAGGTTGGGGTTTTGGGAACCCAGGTGGTGTTTTTAAGGGAACACATGTGGTGTTTTAAGGGAACCCAGGTGGTGTTTTTGGGAACACATGTGGTGTTTTTTTAGGGAACACATGTGGTGTTTTTGTGATCACAGTTGGGGGTTTTGGTAACCCGGGTGGTGTTTTAATGGAACCCAGGTGGTGTTTTAATGGAACCCAGGTGGTGTTTTAATGGAACCCAGGTGGTGTTTTAATGGAACCCAGGCTCTCTCTCTCTCTCTCTGGCCGTGTTCCATTTCAGGGTCTGCATCCTTTTAGGCCTCATTTGAAGGCCGCTTACGTCACAGCAGCCGTGACGAGGCTGTCCCATTCCGTAGGCTCCTTCAAAGGCAGCCCTCAAATGCAGCCTTAATTTACCCAAATTGAAGTGTGCATCGATGCAGACTCCTGCAGACTTCTGACCCAGAATATCCCAGAATGCATTTCGCACCAACCAGTAGAGAATTTGAGACTAGCTAAAAAATAGTTAAATAGTAATAGCTGGAATACTTTACTGCCCTGAGTCAACATGTTTCTACAGGCCGTAATTTTATTTTCAAACTTTCAGAGGTTGCCTTATATCTTGCCGAGTTTGTGTTGATTTAATAGATAATCTATACTTCATAATACTTCGTAATACAGACATAAATGGACCGAGATGAAAACATTTAGAAAAGGTTCTGAGCCTTTCTTTGTTTTCAGACAGTTCAATATCACTTTATATCACAAGTCCAGTACAGTTACACACGTGGGGATTGATTACACGGCTAACTCATATTGTGCTACTAAAGCTGCTTTTGCTTGGTGATGTGATGTGAAGAAAAACTAACTTTAACATTTTGTTTGTTTTAGGGAGCAAGGAGCTCACCACCAAGTTCATTAGACAAAGGGGGGAAAGTGACGCCCTGTTCACTGGGGCTAAGTTCTCAGCGAGTGGCCTGGAGGAAAGGCAACAATAATCCATTTCTCCTGCTGTGTCTCCTTCTCCAATCTTCTCAGTTTCCATCCCTGTAATGACTTGATCGATAAGTGCTTCCCTTTTGTGATTAGGACAATTCTGGAAAGAATGGACCTGCTGGCGTTTGTAAAGCCCATGCAGGCCAAAAAAAATGGGACAACCTAAAAAAAAAGTCTGTACATGTAAAGTGAAATTATATTTGTTTGTTTTAATCATAAAAGTTAATAAAAGCACTTTTGCTGATGTTGTTAACTGCCATGAGTGATTTCCTCTGCCTTAGGATTGCACATGTCCAGGGTCAGGAGAAGGTGTGAGAGGGAAACACGCTGCTGCAACTTGGCCGTGGTTTGTCCTCATGGAGGAGGTGTTGGGACAGAGCCATTCCATTGCATCCCCTGTCCTGGTTGCCTCCATCACCTGAGGACACACCAGGGCCAAGTTCAGCAGTGGGTGACCAGCAGGAGGAGGAAAGGAGCCAGAGCCAGCAGGAAGGAAGAGAGGGAGAGATGAAGAGTCATAGAGCTGATGAGGGAGGACATGAGATTACAGCCAGAGGCGGAGCAGAGGAAGACACAACGTCTGTTTACCCTTTTGGAAAGAATTGTAAATAGTATGTAATGTAATAATAAATCAAATGAATTTGAATCAATTTAAAGAAATAGTTTAATTGTTTTTCATGTTATTTGTTTATTTCATGCATTTATCTATTTACAACATATGAATTTGTATTTTAATAATCTATAACATTTACAATCGCCGCTATTAAAGATCACAGACCACTCCAAGGTACGAACGCTGTCTTTATTCCC
>JANIIK010000907.1:22752-44000 GCA_027704905.1 Muraenolepis orangiensis | reverse complement strand
CAGTCTCTCTGCTCCTCTCCCCTCCTCTCACCCTCAGGCCCCAGTCTCTCTGCTCCTCTCCCCTCCTCTCACCCCTCAGGCCCCAGTCTCTCTGCTCCTCTCCCCTCCTCTCACCCAGGCCCCAGTCTCTCTGCTCCTCTCCCCTCCTCTCACCCAGACCCCAGCCTCCCCCCTCCTCTCACCCAGACCCAGTCTCTCTGCTCCTCTCCCCTCCTCTCACCCAGGCCCCAGTCTCTCTGCTCCTCTCCCCTCCTCTCACCCCTCAGGCCCCAGTCTCTCTGCTCCTCTCCCCTCCTCTCACCCCTCAGGCCCCAGTCTCTCTGCTCCTCTCCCCTCCTCTCACCCCTCAGGCCCCAGTCTCTCTGCTCCTCTCCCCTCCTCTCACCCAGGCCCCAGTCTCTCTGCTCCTCTCCCCTCCTCTCACCCAGGCCCCAGTCTCTCTGCTCCTCTCCCCTCCTCTCACCCCTCAGGCCCCAGTCTCTCTGCTCCTCTCCCCTCCTCTCACCCCTCAGGCCCCAGTCTCTCTGCTCCTCTCCCCTCCTCTCACCCAGACCCCAGTCTCTCTGCTCCTCTCCCCTCCTCTCACCCAGGCCCCAGTCTCTCTGCTCCTCTCCCCTCCTCTCACCCCTCAGGCCCCAGTCTCTCTGCTCCTCTCCCCTCCTCTCACCCCTCAGGCCCCAGTCTCTCTGCTCCTCTCCCCTCCTCTCACCCCTCAGGCCCCAGTCTCTCTGCTCCTCTCCCCTCCTCTCACCCAGGCCCCAGTCTCTCTGCTCCTCTCCCCTCCTCTCACCCCTCAGGCCCCAGTCTCTCTGCTCCTCTCCCCTCCTCTCACCCCAGACCCCAGTCTCTCTGCTCCTCTCCCCTCCTCTCACCCAGACCCCAGTCTCTCTGCTCCTCTCCCCTCCTCTCACCCAGACCCCAGTCTCTCTGCTCCTCTCCCCTCCTCTCACCCCTCAGGCCCCAGTCTCTCTGCTCCTCTCCCCTCCTCTCACCCCTCAGGCCCCAGTCTCTCTGCTCCTCTCCCCTCCTCTCACCCCTCAGGCCCCAGTCTCTCTGCTCCTCTCCCCTCCTCTCACCCAGGCCCCAGTCTCTCTGCTCCTCTCCCCTCCTCTCACCCCTCAGGCCCCAGTCTCTCTGCTCCTCTCCCCTCCTCTCACCCAGGCCCCAGTCTCTCTGCTCCTCTCCCCTCCTCTCACCCCTCAGGCCCCAGTCTCTCTGCTCCTCTCCCCTCCTCTCACCCCTCAGGCCCCAGTCTCTCTGCTCCTCTCCACTCCTCTCACCCCTCAGACCCCAGTCTCTCTGCTCCTCTCCCCTCCTCTCACCCCTCAGACCCCAGTCTCTCTGCTCCTCTCCCCTCCTCTCACCCCTCAGGCCCCAGTCTCTCTGCTCCTCTCCCCTCCTCTCACCCAGGCCCCAGTCTCTCTGCTCCTCTCCCCTCCTCTCACCCCTCAGGCCCCAGTCTCTCTGCTCCTCTCCCCTCCTCTCACCCCTCAGGCCCCAGTCTCTCTGCTCCTCTCCCCTCCTCTCACCCCTCAGGCCCCAGTCTCTCTGCTCCTCTCCCCTCCTCTCACCCAGGCCCCAGTCTCTCTGCTCCTCTCCCCTCCTCTCACCCAGGCCCCAGTCTCTCTGCTCCTCTCCCCTCCTCTCACCCCTCAGGCCCCAGTCTCTCTGCTCCTCTCCCCTCCTCTCACCCAGACCCCAGTCTCTCTGCTCCTCTCCCCTCCTCTCACCCCTCAGGCCCCAGTCTCTCTGCTCCTCTCCCCTCCTCTCACCCCTCAGGCCCCAGTCTCTCTGCTCCTCTCCCCTCCTCTCACCCCTCAGGCCCCAGTCTCTCTGCTCCTCTCCCCTCCTCTCACCCCTCAGGCCCCAGTCTCTCTGCTCCTCTCCCCTCCTCTCACCCAGGCCCCAGTCTCTCTGCTCCTCTCCCCTCCTCTCACCCAGACCCCAGCCTCCCCCCTCCTCTCACCCAGACCCAGTCTCTCTGCTCCTCTCCCCTCCTCTCACCCAGGCCCCAGTCTCTCTGCTCCTCTCCCCTCCTCTCACCCCTCAGGCCCCAGTCTCTCTGCTCCTCTCCCCTCCTCTCACCCAGGCCCCAGTCTCTCTGCTCCTCTCCCCTCCTCTCACCCCAGGCCCCAGTCTCTCTGCTCCTCTCCCCTCCTCTCACCCCTCAGGCCCCAGTCTCTCTGCTCCTCTCCCCTCCTCTCACCCTCAGGCCCCAGTCTCTCTGCTCCTCTCCCCTCCTCTCACCCAGGCCCCAGTCTCTCTGCTCCTCTCCCCTCCTCTCACCCAGGCCCCAGTCTCTCTGCTCCTCTCCCCTCCTCTCACCCCTCAGGCCCCAGTCTCTCTGCTCCTCTCCCCTCCTCTCACCCCTCAGGCCCCAGTCTCTCTGCTCCTCTCCCCTCCTCTCACCCCTCAGGCCCCAGTCTCTCTGCTCCTCTCCCCTCCTCTCACCCAGGCCCCAGTCTCTCTGCTCCTCTCCCCTCCTCTCACCCAGGCCCCAGTCTCTCTGCTCCTCTCCCCTCCTCTCACCCAGGCCCCAGTCTCTCTGCTCCTCTCCCCTCCTCTCACCCCTCAGGCCCCAGTCTCTCTGCTCCTCTCCCCTCCTCTCACCCAGGCCCCAGTCTCTCTGCTCCTCTCCCCTCCTCTCACCCAGACCCCAGTCTCTCTGCTCCTCTCCCCTCCTCTCACCCCTCAGGCCCCAGTCTCTCTGCTCCTCTCCCCTCCTCTCACCCCTCAGGCCCCAGTCTCTCTGCTCCTCTCCCCTCCTCTCACCCTCAGGCCCCAGTCTCTCTGCTCCTCTCCCCTCCTCTCACCCCTCAGGCCCCAGTCTCTCTGCTCCTCTCCCCTCCTCTCACCCCTCAGGCCCCAGTCTCTCTGCTCCTCTCCCCTCCTCTCACCCCTCAGGCCCCAGTCTCTCTGCTCCTCTCCCCTCCTCTCACCCTCAGGCCCAGTCTCTCTGCTCCTCTCCCCTCCTCTCACCCCTCAGGCCCCAGTCTCTCTGCTCCTCTCCCCTCCTCTCACCCTCAGGCCCCAGTCTCTCTGCTCCTCTCCCCCCCTCAGGCCCCAGTCTCTCTGCTCCTCTCCCCTCCTCTCACCCCTCAGGCCCCAGTCTCTCTGCTCCTCTCCCCTCCTCTCACCCCTCAGACCCCAGTCTCTCTGCTCCTCTCCCCTCCTCTCACCCCTCAGACCCCAGTCTCTCTGCTCCTCTCCCCTCCTCTCACCCCTCAGGCCCCAGTCTCTCTGCTCCTCTCCCCTCCTCTCACCCAGGCCCCAGTCTCTCTGCTCCTCTCCCCTCCTCTCACCCCTCAGGCCCCAGTCTCTCTGCTCCTCTCCCCTCCTCTCACCCCTCAGGCCCCAGTCTCTCTGCTCCTCTCCCCTCCTCTCACCCAGGCCCCAGTCTCTCTGCTCCTCTCCCCTCCTCTCACCCCTCAGGCCCCAGTCTCTCTGCTCCTCTCCCCTCCTCTCACCCAGGCCCCAGTCTCTCTGCTCCTCTCCCCTCCTCTCACCCCTCAGGCCCCAGTCTCTCTGCTCCTCTCCCCTCCTCTCACCCCTCAGACCCCAGTCTCTCTGCTCCTCTCCCCTCCTCTCACCCCTCAGGCCCCAGTCTCTCTGCTCCTCTCCGCTCCTCTCACCCAGACCCCAGTCTCTCTGCTCCTCTCCCCTCCTCTCACCCCTCAGGCCCCAGTCTCTCTGCTCCTCTCCCCTCCTCTCACCCCTCAGGCCCCAGTCTCTCTGCTCATCTCCCCTCCTCTCACCCCTCAGGCCCCAGTCTCTCTGCTCCTCTCCCCTCCTCTCACCCCTCAGGCCCCAGTCTCTCTGCTCCTCTCCCCTCCTCTCACCCCTCAGGCCCCAGTCTCTCTGCTCCTCTCCCCTCCTCTCACCCCTCAGACCCCAGTCTCTCTGCTCCTCTCCCCTCCTCTCACCCCTCAGACCCCAGTCTCTCTGCTCCTCTCCCCTCCTCTCACCCCTCAGGCCCCAGTCTCTCTGCTCCTCTCCCCTCCTCTCACCCCTCAGGCCCCAGTCTCTCTGCTCCTCTCCCCTCCTCTCACCCCTCAGGCCCCAGTCTCTCTGCTCCTCTCCCCTCCTCTCACCCAGGCCCCAGTCTCTCTGCTCCTCTCCCCTCCTCTCACCCAGGCCCCAGTCTCTCTGCTCCTCTCCCCTCCTCTCACCTCAGGCCCCAGTCTCTCTGCTCCTCTCCCCTCCTCTCACCTCAGGCCCCAGTCTCTCTGCTCCTCTCCCCTCCTCTCACCCCTCAGGCCCCAGTCTCTCTGCTCCTCTCCCCTCCTCTCACCCCTCAGGCCCCAGTCTCTCTGCTCCTCTCCCCTCCTCTCACCCCTCAGGCCCCAG
Source organism: Muraenolepis orangiensis (assembly GCA_027704905.1). Classification (NCBI taxonomy): domain Eukaryota; kingdom Metazoa; phylum Chordata; class Actinopteri; order Gadiformes; family Muraenolepididae; genus Muraenolepis; species Muraenolepis orangiensis. The sequence goes on along the minus strand of JANIIK010000907.1, from coordinate 39,653 downwards.
TCTCTCTGCTCCTCTCCCCTCCTCTCACCCAGGCCCCAGTCTCTCTGCTCCTCTCCCCTCCTCTCACCCAGGCCCCAGTCTCTCTGCTCCTCTCCCCTCCTCTCACCCCTCAGGCCCCAGTCTCTCTGCTCCTCTCCCCTCCTCTCACCCCTCAGGCCCCAGTCTCTCTGCTCCTCTCCCTCCTCTCACCCAGACCCCAGTCTCTCTGCTCCTCTCCCCTCCTCTCACCCAGACCCCAGTCTCTCTGCTCCTCTCCCCTCCTCTCACCCCTCAGGCCCCAGTCTCTCTGCTCCTCTCCCCTCCTCTCACCCCTCAGGCCCCAGTCTCTCTGCTCCTCTCCCCTCCTCTCACCCCTCAGGCCCCAGTCTCTCTGCTCCTCTCCCCTCCTCTCACCCAGGCCCCAGTCTCTCTGCTCCTCTCCCCTCCTCTCACCCCTCAGGCCCCAGTCTCTCTGCTCCTCTCCCCTCCTCTCACCCCAGACCCCAGTCTCTCTGCTCCTCTCCCCTCCTCTCACCCAGACCCCAGTCTCTCTGCTCCTCTCCCCTCCTCTCACCCAGGCCCCAGTCTCTCTGCTCCTCTCCCCTCCTCTCACCCCTCAGGCCCCAGTCTCTCTGCTCCTCTCCCCTCCTCTCACCCCTCAGGCCCCAGTCTCTCTGCTCCTCTCCCCTCCTCTCACCCCTCAGGCCCCAGTCTCTCTGCTCCTCTCCCCTCCTCTCACCCAGGCCCCAGTCTCTCTGCTCCTCTCCCCTCCTCTCACCCCTCAGGCCCCAGTCTCTCTGCTCCTCTCCCCTCCTCTCACCCAGGCCCCAGTCTCTCTGCTCCTCTCCCCTCCTCTCACCCCTCAGGCCCCAGTCTCTCTGCTCCTCTCCCCTCCTCTCACCCTCAGGCCCCAGTCTCTCTGCTCCTCTCCCCTCCTCTCACCCCTCAGACCCCAGTCTCTCTGCTCCTCTCCCCTCCTCTCACCCCTCAGACCCCAGTCTCTCTGCTCCTCTCCCCTCCTCTCACCCCTCAGGCCCCAGTCTCTCTGCTCCTCTCCCCTCCTCTCACCCAGGCCCCAGTCTCTCTGCTCCTCTCCCCTCCTCTCACCCCTCAGGCCCCAGTCTCTCTGCTCCTCTCCCCTCCTCTCACCCCTCAGGCCCCAGTCTCTCTGCTCCTCTCCCCTCCTCTCACCCCTCAGGCCCCAGTCTCTCTGCTCCTCTCCCCTCCTCTCACCCAGGCCCCAGTCTCTCTGCTCCTCTCCCCTCCTCTCACCCAGGCCCCAGTCTCTCTGCTCCTCTCCCCTCCTCTCACCCCTCAGGCCCCAGTCTCTCTGCTCCTCTCCCCTCCTCTCACCCAGACCCCAGTCTCTCTGCTCCTCTCCCCTCCTCTCACCCCTCAGGCCCCAGTCTCTCTGCTCCTCTCCCCTCCTCTCACCCTCAGGCCCCAGTCTCTCTGCTCCTCTCCCCTCCTCTCACCCCTCAGGCCCCAGTCTCTCTGCTCCTCTCCCCTCCTCTCACCCCTCAGGCCCCAGTCTCTCTGCTCCTCTCCCCTCCTCTCACCCAGGCCCCAGTCTCTCTGCTCCTCTCCCCTCCTCTCACCCAGACCCCAGCCTCCCCCCTCCTCTCACCCAGACCCCAGTCTCTCTGCTCCTCTCCCCTCCTCTCACCCAGGCCCCAGTCTCTCTGCTCCTCTCCCCTCCTCTCACCCCTCAGGCCCCAGTCTCTCTGCTCCTCTCCCCTCCTCTCACCCAGGCCCCAGTCTCTCTGCTCCTCTCCCCTCCTCTCACCCAGGCCCCAGTCTCTCTGCTCCTCTCCCCTCCTCTCACCCCTCAGGCCCCAGTCTCTCTGCTCCTCTCCCCTCCTCTCACCCCTCAGGCCCCAGTCTCTCTGCTCCTCTCCCCTCCTCTCACCCAGGCCCCAGTCTCTCTGCTCCTCTCCCCTCCTCTCACCCAGGCCCCAGTCTCTCTGCTCCTCTCCCCTCCTCTCACCCTCAGGCCCCAGTCTCTCTGCTCCTCTCCCCTCCTCTCACCCCTCAGGCCCCAGTCTCTCTGCTCCTCTCCCCTCCTCTCACCCTCAGGCCCCAGTCTCTCTGCTCCTCTCCCCTCCTCTCACCCAGGCCCCAGTCTCTCTGCTCCTCTCCCCTCCTCTCACCCAGGCCCCAGTCTCTCTGCTCCTCTCCCCTCCTCTCACCCAGGCCCCAGTCTCTCTGCTCCTCTCCCCTCCTCTCACCCCTCAGGCCCCAGTCTCTCTGCTCCTCTCCCCTCCTCTCACCCAGGCCCCAGTCTCTCTGCTCCTCTCCCCTCCTCTCACCCCAGGCCCCAGTCTCTCTGCTCCTCTCCCCTCCTCTCACCCCTCAGGCCCCAGTCTCTCTGCTCCTCTCCCCTCCTCTCACCCTCAGGCCCCAGTCTCTCTGCTCCTCTCCCCTCCTCTCACCCCTCAGGCCCCAGTCTCTCTGCTCCTCTCCCCTCCTCTCACCCCTCAGGCCCCAGTCTCTCTGCTCCTCTCCCCTCCTCTCACCCCTCAGGCCCCAGTCTCTCTGCTCCTCTCCCCTCCTCTCACCCTCAGGCCCCAGTCTCTCTGCTCCTCTCCCCTCCTCTCACCCTCAGGCCCCAGTCTCTCTGCTCCTCTCCCCTCCTCTCACCCTCAGGCCCCAGTCTCTCTGCTCCTCTCCCCTCCTCTCACCCTCAGGCCCCAGTCTCTCTGCTCCTCTCCACCCCTCAGGCCCCAGTCTCTCTGCTCCTCTCCCCTCCTCTCACCCTCAGGCCCCAGTCTCTCTGCTCCTCTCCCCTCCTCTCACCCCTCAGACCCCAGTCTCTCTGCTCCTCTCCCCTCCTCTCACCCCTCAGACCCCAGTCTCTCTGCTCCTCTCCCCTCCTCTCACCCCTCAGGCCCCAGTCTCTCTGCTCCTCTCCCCTCCTCTCACCCAGGCCCCAGTCTCTCTGCTCCTCTCCCCTCCTCTCACCCCTCAGACCCCAGTCTCTCTGCTCCTCTCCCCTCCTCTCACCCTCAGGCCCCAGTCTCTCTGCTCCTCTCCCCTCCTCTCACCCAGGCCCCAGTCTCTCTGCTCCTCTCCCCTCCTCTCACCCCTCAGGCCCCAGTCTCTCTGCTCCTCTCCCCTCCTCTCACCCAGGCCCCAGTCTCTCTGCTCCTCTCCCCTCCTCTCACCCCTCAGGCCCCAGTCTCTCTGCTCCTCTCCCCTCCTCTCACCCCTCAGACCCCAGTCTCTCTGCTCCTCTCCCCTCCTCTCACCCCTCAGGCCCCAGTCTCTCTGCTCCTCTCCCCTCCTCTCACCCAGACCCCAGTCTCTCTGCTCCTCTCCCCTCCTCTCACCCCTCAGGCCCCAGTCTCTCTGCTCCTCTCCCCTCCTCTCACCCCTCAGGCCCCAGTCTCTCTGCTCCTCTCCCCTCCTCTCACCCCTCAGGCCCCAGTCTCTCTGCTCCTCTCCCCTCCTCTCACCCCTCAGGCCCCAGTCTCTCTGCTCCTCTCCCCTCCTCTCACCCCTCAGGCCCCAGTCTCTCTGCTCCTCTCCCCTCCTCTCACCCCTCAGACCCCAGTCTCTCTGCTCCTCTCCCCTCCTCTCACCCCTCAGGCCCCAGTCTCTCTGCTCCTCTCCCCTCCTCTCACCCCTCAGGCCCCAGTCTCTCTGCTCCTCTCCCCTCCTCTCACCCCTCAGACCCCAGTCTCTCTGCTCCTCTCCCCTCCTCTCACCCCTCAGGCCCCAGTCTCTCTGCTCCTCTCCCCTCCTCTCACCCAGGCCCCAGTCTCTCTGCTCCTCTCCCCTCCTCTCACCCAGGCCCCAGTCTCTCTGCTCCTCTCCCCTCCTCTCACCTCAGGCCCCAGTCTCTCTGCTCCTCTCCCCTCCTCTCACCTCAGGCCCCAGTCTCTCTGCTCCTCTCCCCTCCTCTCACCCCTCAGGCCCCAGTCTCTCTGCTCCTCTCCCCTCCTCTCACCCAGACCCCAGTCTCTCTGCTCCTCTCCCCTCCTCTCACCCAGGCCCCAGTCTCTCTGCTCCTCTCCCCTCCTCTCACCCCTCAGGCCCCAGTCTCTCTGCTCCTCTCCCCTCCTCTCACCCCTCAGGCCCCAGTCTCTCTGCTCCTCTCCCCTCCTCTCACCCCTCAGGCCCCAGTCTCTCTGCTCCTCTCCCCTCCTCTCACCCAGGCCCCAGTCTCTCTGCTCCTCTCCCCTCCTCTCACCCCTCAGGCCCCAGTCTCTCTGCTCCTCTCCCCTCCTCTCACCCCAGACCCCAGTCTCTCTGCTCCTCTCTCCTCCTCTCACCCAGGCCCCAGTCTCTCTGCTCCTCTCCCCTCCTCTCACCCAGACCCCAGTCTCTCTGCTCCTCTCCCCTCCTCTCACCCCTCAGGACCCAGTCTCTCTGCTCCTCTCCCCTCCTCTCACCCCTCAGGCCCCAGTCTCTCTGCTCCTCTCCCCTCCTCTCACCCCTCAGGCCCCAGTCTCTCTGCTCCTCTCCCCTCCTCTCACCCAGGCCCCAGTCTCTCTGCTCCTCTCCCCTCCTCTCACCCCTCAGGCCCCAGTCTCTCTGCTCCTCTCCCCTCCTCTCACCCAGGCCCCAGTCTCTCTGCTCCTCTCCCCTCCTCTCACCCCTCAGGCCCCAGTCTCTCTGCTCCTCTCCCCTCCTCTCACCCCTCAGGCCCCAGTCTCTCTGCTCCTCTCCCCTCCTCTCACCCCTCAGGCCCCAGTCTCTCTGCTCCTCTCCCCTCCTCTCACCCCTCAGACCCCAGTCTCTCTGCTCCTCTCCCCTCCTCTCACCCTCAGGCCCCAGTCTCTCTGCTCCTCTCCCCTCCTCTCACCCAGGCCCCAGTCTCTCTGCTCCTCTCCCCTCCTCTCACCCCTCAGGCCCCAGTCTCTCTGCTCCTCTCCCCTCCTCTCACCCTCAGGCCCCAGTCTCTCTGCTCCTCTCCCCTCCTCTCACCCCTCAGGCCCCAGTCTCTCTGCTCCTCTCCCCTCCTCTCACCCAGGCCCCAGTCTCTCTGCTCCTCTCCCCTCCTCTCACCCCTCAGGCCCCAGTCTCTCTGCTCCTCTCCCCTCCTCTCACCCCTCAGGCCCCAGTCTCTCTGCTCCTCTCCCCTCCTCTCACCCCTCAGGCCCCAGTCTCTCTGCTCCTCTCCCCTCCTCTCACCCAGGCCCCAGTCTCTCTGCTCCTCTCCCCTCCTCTCACCCCTCAGGCCCCAGTCTCTCTGCTCCTCTCCCCTCCTCTCACCCCAGGCCCCAGTCTCTCTGCTCCTCTCCCCTCCTCTCACCCCTCAGGCCCCAGTCTCTCTGCTCCTCTCCCCTCCTCTCACCCCTCAGGCCCCAGTCTCTCTGCTCCTCTCCCCTCCTCTCACCCCTCAGACCCCAGTCTCTCTGCTCCTCTCCCCTCCTCTCACCCTCAGACCCCAGTCTCTCTGCTCCTCTCCCCTCCTCTCACCCCTCAGGCCCCAGTCTCTCTGCTCCTCTCCCCTCCTCTCACCCAGGCCCCAGTCTCTCTGCTCCTCTCCCCTCCTCTCACCCCTCAGGCCCCAGTCTCTCTGCTCCTCTCCCCTCCTCTCACCCCTCAGACCCCAGTCTCTCTGCTCCTCTCCCCTCCTCTCACCCCTCAGGCCCCAGTCTCTCTGCTCCTCTCCCCTCCTCTCACCCAGGCCCCAGTCTCTCTGCTCCTCTCCCCTCCTCTCACCCCAGGCCCCAGTCTCTCTGCTCCTCTCCCCTCCTCTCACCCAGGCCCCAGTCTCTCTGCTCCTCTCCCCTCCTCTCACCTCAGGCCCCAGTCTCTCTGCTCCTCTCCCCTCCTCTCACCTCAGACCCCAGTCTCTCTGCTCCTCTCCCCTCCTCTCACCCCTCAGGCCCCAGTCTCTCTGCTCCTCTCCCCTCCTCTCACCCTCAGGCCCCAGTCTCTCTGCTCCTCTCCCCTCCTCTCACCCAGGCCCCAGTCTCTCTGCTCCTCTCCCCTCCTCTCACCCCTCAGGCCCCAGTCTCTCTGCTCCTCTCCCCTCCTCTCACCCCCAGACCCCAGTCTCTCTGCTCCTCTCCCCTCCTCTCACCCCAGACCCCAGTCTCTCTGCTCCTCTCCCCTCCTCTCACCTCAGGCCCCAGTCTCTCTGCTCCTCTCCCCTCCTCTCACCCTCAGACCCCAGTCTCTCTGCTCCTCTCCCCTCCTCTCACCCCTCAGGCCCCAGTCTCTCTGCTCCTCTCCCCTCCTCTCACCCAGGCCCCAGTCTCTCTGCTCCTCTCCCCTCCTCTCACCCCTCAGGCCCCAGTCTCTCTGCTCCTCTCCCCTCCTCTCACCCTCAGACCCCAGTCTCTCTGCTCCTCTCCCCTCCTCTCACCCCTCAGGCCCCAGTCTCTCTGCTCCTCTCCCCTCCTCTCACCCAGGCCCCAGTCTCTCTGCTCCTCTCCCCTCCTCTCACCCAGGCCCCAGTCTCTCTGCTCCTCTCCCCTCCTCTCACCCCAGGCCCCAGTCTCTCTGCTCCTCTCCCCTCCTCTCACCTCAGGCCCCAGTCTCTCTGCTCCTCTCCCCTCCTCTCACCTCAGACCCCAGTCTCTCTGCTCCTCTCCCCTCCTCTCACCCCTCAGGCCCCAGTCTCTCTGCTCCTCTCCCCTCCTCTCACCCTCAGGCCCCAGTCTCTCTGCTCCTCTCCCCTCCTCTCACCCAGGCCCCAGTCTCTCTGCTCCTCTCCCCTCCTCTCACCCTCAGGCCCCAGTCTCTCTGCTCCTCTCCCCTCCTCTCACCCCAGACCCCAGTCTCTCTGCTCCTCTCCCCTCCTCTCACCCCAGACCCCAGTCTCTCTGCTCCTCTCCCCTCCTCTCACCCTCAGGCCCCAGTCTCTCTGCTCCTCTCCCCTCCTCTCACCCTCAGGCCCCAGTCTCTCTGCTCCTCTCCCCTCCTCTCACCCAGGCCCCAGTCTCTCTGCTCCTCTCCCCTCCTCTCACCCAGACCCCAGTCTCTCTGCTCCTCTCCCCTCCTCTCACCCCTCAGGCCCCAGTCTCTCTGCTCCTCTCCCCTCCTCTCACCCAGGCCCCAGTCTCTCTGCTCCTCTCCCCTCCTCTCACCCCAGGCCCCAGTCTCTCTGCTCCTCTCCCCTCCTCTCACCCTCAGGCCCCAGTCTCTCTGCTCCTCTCCCCTCCTCTCACCCCTCAGGCCCCAGTCTCTCTGCTCCTCTCCCCTCCTCTCACCCCTCAGGCCCCAGTCTCTCTGCTCCTCTCCCTCCTCTCACCCAGGCCCCAGTCTCTCTGCTCCTCTCCCCTCCTCTCACCCCTCAGGCCCCAGTCTCTCTGCTCCTCTCCCCTCCTCTCACCCCTCAGACCCCAGTCTCTCTGCTCCTCTCCCCTCCTCTCACCCTCAGGCCCCAGTCTCTCTGCTCCTCTCCCCTCCTCTCACCCTCAGGCCCCAGTCTCTCTGCTCCTCTCCCCTCCTCTCACCCCAGGCCCCAGTCTCTCTGCTCCTCTCCCCTCCTCTCACCCCTCAGACCCCAGTCTCTCTGCTCCTCTCCCCTCCTCTCACCCCTCAGGCCCCAGTCTCTCTGCTCCTCTCCCCTCCTCTCACCCAGGCCCCAGTCTCTCTGCTCCTCTCCCCTCCTCTCACCCCTCAGGCCCCAGTCTCTCTGCTCCTCTCCCCTCCTCTCACCCAGGCCCCAGTCTCTCTGCTCCTCTCCCCTCCTCTCACCCCTCAGGCCCCAGTCTCTCTGCTCCTCTCCCCTCCTCTCACCCCTCAGACCCCAGTCTCTCTGCTCCTCTCCCCTCCTCTCACCCCTCAGGCCCCAGTCTCTCTGCTCCTCTCCCCTCCTCTCACCCAGGCCCCAGTCTCTCTGCTCCTCTCCCCTCCTCTCACCCCTCAGGCCCCAGTCTCTCTGCTCCTCTCCCCTCCTCTCACCCCTCAGGCCCCAGTCTCTCTGCTCCTCTCCCCTCCTCTCACCCTCAGGCCCCAGTCTCTCTGCTCCTCTCCCCTCCTCTCACCCCTCAGGCCCCAGTCTCTCTGCTCCTCTCCCCTCCTCTCACCCCTCAGGCCCCAGTCTCTCTGCTCCTCTCCCCTCCTCTCACCCCTCAGACCCCAGTCTCTCTGCTCCTCTCCCCTCCTCTCACCCCTCAGACCCCAGTCTCTCTGCTCCTCTCCCCTCCTCTCACCCCTCAGGCCCCAGTCTCTCTGCTCCTCTCCCCTCCTCTCACCCCTCAGACCCCAGTCTCTCTGCTCCTCTCCCCTCCTCTCACCCCTCAGGCCCCAGTCTCTCTGCTCCTCTCCCCTCCTCTCACCCAGGCCCCAGTCTCTCTGCTCCTCTCCCCTCCTCTCACCCAGGCCCCAGTCTCTCTGCTCCTCTCCCCTCCTCTCACCTCAGGCCCCAGTCTCTCTGCTCCTCTCCCCTCCTCTCACCTCAGGCCCCAGTCTCTCTGCTCCTCTCCCCTCCTCTCACCCCTCAGGCCCCAGTCTCTCTGCTCCTCTCCCCTCCTCTCACCCAGACCCCAGTCTCTCTGCTCCTCTCCCCTCCTCTCACCCAGACCCCAGTCTCTCTGCTCCTCTCCCCTCCTCTCACCCTCAGGCCCCAGTCTCTCTGCTCCTCTCCCCTCCTCTCACCCCTCAGGCCCCAGTCTCTCTGCTCCTCTCCCCTCCTCTCACCCTCAGGCCCCAGTCTCTCTGCTCCTCTCCCCTCCTCTCACCCAGGCCCCAGTCTCTCTGCTCCTCTCCCCTCCTCTCACCCCTCAGGCCCCAGTCTCTCTGCTCCTCTCCCCTCCTCTCACCCCAGACCCCAGTCTCTCTGCTCCTCTCCCCTCCTCTCACCCAGACCCCAGTCTCTCTGCTCCTCTCCCCTCCTCTCACCCAGACCCCAGTCTCTCTGCTCCTCTCCCCTCCTCTCACCCCTCAGGACCCAGTCTCTCTGCTCCTCTCCCCTCCTCTCACCCCTCAGGCCCCAGTCTCTCTGCTCCTCTCCCCTCCTCTCACCCCTCAGGCCCCAGTCTCTCTGCTCCTCTCCCCTCCTCTCACCCAGGCCCCAGTCTCTCTGCTCCTCTCCCCTCCTCTCACCCCTCAGGCCCCAGTCTCTCTGCTCCTCTCCCCTCCTCTCACCCAGGCCCCAGTCTCTCTGCTCCTCTCCCCTCCTCTCACCCCTCAGGCCCCAGTCTCTCTGCTCCTCTCCCCTCCTCTCACCCCTCAGGCCCCAGTCTCTCTGCTCCTCTCCACTCCTCTCACCCCTCAGACCCCAGTCTCTCTGCTCCTCTCCCCTCCTCTCACCCCTCAGACCCCAGTCTCTCTGCTCCTCTCCCCTCCTCTCACCCCTCAGGCCCCAGTCTCTCTGCTCCTCTCCCCTCCTCTCACCCAGGCCCCAGTCTCTCTGCTCCTCTCCCCTCCTCTCACCCCTCAGGCCCCAGTCTCTCTGCTCCTCTCCCCTCCTCTCACCCCTCAGGCCCCAGTCTCTCTGCTCCTCTCCCCTCCTCTCACCCCTCAGGCCCCAGTCTCTCTGCTCCTCTCCCCTCCTCTCACCCAGGCCCCAGTCTCTCTGCTCCTCTCCCCTCCTCTCACCCCTCAGGCCCCAGTCTCTCTGCTCCTCTCCCCTCCTCTCACCCCTCAGGCCCCAGTCTCTCTGCTCCTCTCCCCTCCTCTCACCCCTCAGGCCCCAGTCTCTCTGCTCCTCTCCCCTCCTCTCACCCAGGCCCCAGTCTCTCTGCTCCTCTCCCCTCCTCTCACCCCTCAGGCCCCAGTCTCTCTGCTCCTCTCCCCTCCTCTCACCCAGGCCCCAGTCTCTCTGCTCCTCTCCCCTCCTCTCACCCCTCAGGCCCCAGTCTCTCTGCTCCTCTCCCCTCCTCTCACCCCTCAGGCCCCAGTCTCTCTGCTCCTCTCCCCTCCTCTCACCCTCAGACCCCAGTCTCTCTGCTCCTCTCCCCTCCTCTCACCCCTCAGACCCCAGTCTCTCTGCTCCTCTCCCCTCCTCTCACCCCTCAGGCCCCAGTCTCTCTGCTCCTCTCCCCTCCTCTCACCCAGCCCCAGTCTCTCTGCTCCTCTCCCCTCCTCTCACCCCTCAGGCCCCAGTCTCTCTGCTCCTCTCCCCTCCTCTCACCCCTCAGACCCCAGTCTCTCTGCTCCTCTCCCCTCCTCTCACCCCTCAGGCCCCAGTCTCTCTGCTCCTCTCCCCTCCTCTCACCCAGGCCCCAGTCTCTCTGCTCCTCTCCCCTCCTCTCACCCAGGCCCCAGTCTCTCTGCTCCTCTCCCCTCCTCTCACCCAGGCCCCAGTCTCTCTGCTCCTCTCCCCTCCTCTCACTCAGGCCCCAGTCTCTCTGCTCCTCTCCCCTCCTCTCACCTCAGACCCCAGTCTCTCTGCTCCTCTCCCCTCCTCTCACCCCTCAGGCCCCAGTCTCTCTGCTCCTCTCCCCTCCTCTCAACCCTCAGGCCCCAGTCTCTCTGCTCCTCTCCCCTCCTCTCACCCAGGCCCCAGTCTCTCTGCTCCTCTCCCCTCCTCTCACCCCTCAGGCCCCAGTCTCTCTGCTCCTCTCCCCTCCTCTCACCCCCAGACCCCAGTCTCTCTGCTCCTCTCCCCTCCTCTCACCCCAGACCCCAGTCTCTCTGCTCCTCTCCCCTCCTCTCACCTCAGGCCCCAGTCTCTCTGCTCCTCTCCCCTCCTCTCACCCCTCAGGCCCCAGTCTCTCTGCTCCTCTCCCCTCCTCTCACCCAGGCCCCAGTCTCTCTGCTCCTCTCCCCTCCTCTCACCCAGACCCCAGTCTCTCTGCTCCTCTCCCCTCCTCTCACCCCTCAGGCCCCAGTCTCTCTGCTCCTCTCCCCTCCTCTCACCCAGGCCCCAGTCTCTCTGCTCCTCTCCCCTCCTCTCACCCAGACCCCAGTCTCTCTGCTCCTCTCCCCTCCTCTCACCCCTCAGGCCCCAGTCTCTCTGCTCCTCTCCCCTCCTCTCACCCAGACCCCAGTCTCTCTGCTCCTCTCCCCTCCTCTCACCCCTCAGGCCCCAGTCTCTCTGCTCCTCTCCCCTCCTCTACACCCTCAGGCCCCAGTCTCTCTGCTCCTCTCCCCTCCTCTCACCCAGGCCCCAGTCTCTCTGCTCCTCTCCCCTCCTCTCACCCCTCAGGCCCCAGTCTCTCTGCTCCTCTCCCCTCCTCTCACCCTCAGGCCCCAGTCTCTCTGCTCCTCTCCCCTCCTCTCACCCAGGCCCCAGTCTCTCTGCTCCTCTCCCCTCCTCTCACCCCTCAGGCCCCAGTCTCTCTGCTCCTCTCCCCTCCTCTCACCCCCAGACCCCAGTCTCTCTGCTCCTCTCCCCTCCTCTCACCCCAGACCCCAGTCTCTCTGCTCCTCTCCCCTCCTCTCACTCAGGCCCCAGTCTCTCTGCTCCTCTCCCCTCCTCTCACCCCTCAGGCCCCAGTCTCTCTGCTCCTCTCCCCTCCTCTCACCCAGGCCCCAGTCTCTCTGCTCCTCTCCCCTCCTCTCACCCAGACCCCAGTCTCTCTGCTCCTCTCCCCTCCTCTCACCCCTCAGGCCCCAGTCTCTCTGCTCCTCTCCCCTCCTCTCACCCAGGCCCCAGTCTCTCTGCTCCTCTCCCCTCCTCTCACCCAGACCCCAGTCTCTCTGCTCCTCTCCCCTCCTCTCACCCCTCAGGCCCCAGTCTCTCTGCTCCTCTCCCCTCCTCTCACCCAGGCCCCAGTCTCTCTGCTCCTCTCCCCTCCTCTCACCCCTCAGGCCCCAGTCTCTCTGCTCCTCTCCCCTCCTCTCACCCCCAGGCCCCAGTCTCTCTGCTCCTCTCCCCTCCTCTCACCCCGACCTCAGTCTCTCTGCTCCTCTCCCCTCCTCTCACCCTCAGGCCCCAGTCTCTCTGCTCCTCTCCCCTCCTCTCACCCCCAGGCCCCAGTCTCTCTGCTCCTCTCCCCTCCTCTCACCCAGGCCCCAGTCTCTCTGCTCCTCTCCCCTCCTCTCACCCAGACCCCAGTCTCTCTGCTCCTCTCCCTCCTCTCACCCCTCAGGCCCCAGTCTCTCTGCTCCTCTCCCCTCCTCTCACCCCTCAGGCCCCAGTCTCTCTGCTCCTCTCCCCTCCTCTCACCCAGGCCCCAGTCTCTCTGCTCCTCTCCCCTCCTGTCACCCAGACCCCAGTCTCTCTGCTCCTCTCCCCTCCTCTCACCCCTCAGGCCCCAGTCTCTCTGCTCCTCTCCCCTCCTCTCACCCAGGCCCCAGTCTCTCTGCTCCTCTCCCCTCCTCTCACCCCTCAGGCCCCAGTCTCTCTGCTCCTCTCCCCTCCTCTCACCCCCAGGCCCCAGTCTCTCTGCTCCTCTCCCCTCCTCTCACCCAGACCCCAGTCTCTCTGCTCCTCTCCCCTCCTCTCACCTCTCAGGCCCCAGTCTCTCTGCTCCTCTCCCCTCCTCTCACCCCCAGGCCCCAGTCTCTCTGCTCCTCTCCCCTCCTCTCACCCAGGCCCCAGTCTCTCTGCTCCTCTCCCCTCCTCTCACCCAGACCCCAGTCTCTCTGCTCCTCTCCCCTCCTCTCACCCCTCAGGCCCCAGTCTCTCTGCTCCTCTCCTCTCACCCCTCAGGCCCCAGTCTCTCTGCTCCTCTCCCCTCCTCTCACCCCCCAGGCCCCAGTCTCTCTGCTCCTCTCCCCTCCAGCAGGAGGCTCCCCGCACCGGACCCAGCCATCATACACACACACATACACACTAATACTCATATTTTTACTTATACTTATATTGAGACTTATTGTGTTGCCTTGTCTGTGCTGTTTTGTTTTTCACGTTCCTGTGTTGCTCCGGACCCCCGTGTCTAATTCCTATCCGTGTTTCTCCAACGCTATACGCCAAGAAACCACTTTCTGATTCTGATCAAACCATGAGTCAACGTTTCCACCAGGCAGCACCAGGGGGCGCTAAATCATGCAACACCAGGGGGTGTTGCATGATTTCACTCTTGAAACACGAGAAAACAAGGTAGCAGGGAAGATACAGAGAGAGAGAGAGAGAGAGAGAGAGAGAGAGAGAGAGAGAGAGAGAGAGAGAGAGAGAGAGAGAGAGAGAGAGAGAGAGAGAGAGAGGCAGAGAGAGAGAGAGAGAGAGAGAGAGTTCTGTGTGAAATGTTTTCAGAGGAAGTACAAGATCTAAGATACAAGATTTTTATCCTCCATTTGTAACAAGTCCATAGGAACGCTTACTCCCCGTTCCCTGCAGTATGAATCTAAACAACACCATAAAATAAAAATTATATAGACAATAAAATAAACAAAAAAGAGCAGCAAAGTGACTTAAATATACATGTTTTTAGAGAGAGAGAGGGAGACAGAGGGCAAGAGGAGGGGAGCCAGAGACAGAGAGGGGAAGGGGGAGGCGGAGTCAAAGAAAGTTGTCAACAGAGAGAGAGAGAGTCTCTGTCTTGGCACGTCTGTGTGTCCCTGTGTGTGTGTGTGTCAGGGTTTGTCCCTGTGTTCAGGGTGTGTCCCTGTGTGTGTGTGTCCTCAGTCAGTCTGTGTGTGTGTGTGTTTCAGAGTGTGTCCCTGTGTGTGTGTGTGTGTGTCAGGGTGTGTCCCTGTGTGTGTGTGTCCTCAGTCAGTCAGTCTGTGTGTGTGTGTGTCAGGGTGTGTCCCTGTGTGTGTGTCCTCAGTCAGTCTGTGTGTGTGTGTGTGTGTGTCAGGGTGTGTCCCTGTGTGTGTGTGTCCTCAGTCAGTCAGTCTGTGTGTGTGTGTGTGTGTGTGTCAGGGTGTGTCCCTGTGTGTGTGTGTCCTCAGTCAGTCAGTCTGTGTGTGTGTGTGTCAGGGTGTGTCCCTGTGTGTGTGTCCTCAGTCAGTCTGTGTGTGTGTGTGTGTCTGTCAGGGTGTGTCCCTGTGTGTGTGTGTCCTCAGTCAGTCTGTGTGTGTGTATGTCAGGGTGTGTCCCTGTGTGTGTGTGTCCTCAGTCAGTCTGTGTGTGTGTGTGTGTGTATGTCAGGGTGTGTCCTCAGTCAGTCTGTGTGTGTGTGTGTGTGTATGTCAGGGTGTGTCCCTGTGTGTGTGTCCTCAGTCAGTCTGTGTGTGTGTGTGTGTATGTCAGGGTGTGTCCTCAGTCAGTCTGTGTGTGTGTGTGTGTGTATGTCAGGGTGTGTCCCTGTGTGTGTGTGTCCTCAGTCAGTCTGTGTGTGTGTGTGTGTATGTCAGGGTGTGTCCTCAGTCAGTCTGTGTGTGTGTGGAGTGAAGCTCCTCTCCGACTTCAACACAAGAACATGGTGACCACTGAAGAGCCTCAAAGCCAGGAGCTGCAGGCCCCCAGCAGAGGCCTGCCCTCCCGAGACCTGACCCCCAGGGACCCCCGGACCCCCAGGGACCCCTGGACCCCCGGGGACCACCAGACCCCCAGGGACCCCTGGACCCCCGTTTGTTACTGTAGTATGTGTGTGTATATGTGTGTTACTCTAGAATGTGTATGTATGTGTGTATATGTGTGTGCGTGTGTACGTGTTTGTGTACGTGTGTGTATGTCTGTATATGTGTGTATGTGTGTGTTTTTGTGTATGTGTGTGTTACTGTAGTGTGTGTGTTTGTGTGTGTGTGTGTGTGTGTTTTTGTTGTGAGAGCCCACGCTCAAGAAAACACAAAAACGGCTTGTTTTTGAGGTTGAACAAAGAATGTTCTTTTATTAATCTATAACTTGTGGTCAGGGTGAGGGTTGGTCTTGGTCTTGGTCTTGGTCTGGTCTTGGTCTTGGTCCTGGTCTTGGTCTTGGTCTGGTCTTGGGCGTCTCACGCCTGCTCCGCCGTCCTCTCACCCTCTGGCGGCTTCCCGAGCTCCTGGGTGAGACGGCTTCTCCTCTACTCCTGGTCACAAACAAACAGCAGAACAGCAGGTAACCACATGGCTAGACCTCTCAGCAGCCAGGTCTCACTCCGCTCACCCCCCTCAAACAACCCTCTACCTGTGTTTAAGCTCCTGGTTTACTCAGGAGCTTATTGTTCCCAGCTGGGGGTTCCAACCAGGAAACTCATTCACCTTCCCATTCTCATGTTATTCTCCCCCAGGTCCTAAAGCCCTCCAAGTACCTCCCTCGAGAGATATATGCCCCCAATAACGTTACCAAAGGTAATTCTCCTCCTGTTGGCTCTGGTGGAACCCCAAGGGTAGCTTGGGGTTCCACAAAACACACACACACACACATATACAAATACACACACACATTTTTCTATACGTATATACACACATACAAACACACACACAGTCACACACACACACACACACACACACACACACACACACACACACACACACACACACACACACACACACACAGCTTTATAAATAAAGACACATACTCACACATACACATAGAAAAAATACATACACACACATAGAACCACAAATACACACACACACACACGCATATATAAAAACCCACATATATAGAAATTCACACACATACAACACAAAAAAACACACACAAACACACACATATAATAATAATAATAATAATATTAATACATTTTATTTGTAAGTGCACTTTTCATTTCATATGTATATACATAAACACACACATGCATACACATATAGAACACACACACACACATGCACACGCATGCATGCATCTACACACACACACACACACACACACACACACACACACACACACACACACACACAAACACACACACACACACACACACACACACACACACACACACACACACACACACACTGCAGGAGGGAATGGGGAGGAAGCATTCTGTTGAACTGGTTTAAAATGGCTCATAAAACATGTTGAACCTTGAAGTGACCAGAAGAAGAGAGCCAACCCAAGACTTAATGAAGGGTTGATCCAAGGTTTGATGCAGCGTATTCATCCTGTCACCACGGTGACTGAATGACTCAGAGACTCACTTGTTGTCCCAAGGGAGACTCTGAGTCCCAACACGCCGCCTCACTGAGGCTTGACTTTCAACACAGTTCTGGGGAGCTGGAGTTTGTCTTTGGGTGAGGAGGAGAGATGTGGGGGAGGGAGGAGAAGGAGGGAGGAGGATAGAGGGAGGGAGGGAGAGGGAGGAGGAGGGAGAGAGGTGGTGAGGGAAGGAGGGAGGAGGATAGAGGGAGGGAGGGAGAGGGAGGAGGAGGGAGGAGGAGGGAGAGGAAGAGAAGTGGGGAGGGAGGGAGGGAGGGAGGAGGAGGATAGAGGGAGGTGGGGAGAGAAGAGAAGGAGAGAGAGAAGTGGGGAGGGAGGGAGGGAGGAGGACCCAACGCTCTAACAGACACACACACACACACACACACACACACACACACATCTCTCTCTAACAGACACACACACACACACACACACACACACACACACACACACACACATATCTCTCTCTCTAACACACACACACACACACACACACACACACACACACACACACACACACACACACACACATATCTCTCTCTCTAACACACACACACACACACACACACACACACACACACACACACATACACACACACACACACACACACATATCTCTCTCTCTAACAGACACACACACACACACATATCTCTCTCTAACAGACACACACACACACACCTCTCTCTCTAACAGACACACACACACACACACCTCTCTCTAACAGACACACAAACACACACACACACACACACACACACACACACACACACACACACACACACATCTCTCTCTAACAGACACACACACACACACACACACACACACATATCTCTCTCTCTAACACACACACACACACACACACACACACACACACACACACACACACACTCACACACACACACTGCAGGAGGGAATGGGAAGGAAGCATTCTGTTGAAAGGAGGATAGAGGGAAGGAGGTGGTGAGGGAGAGAGGGAGGGAGGGAGGAGGAGGGAGAGAGGTGGGGAGAGAAGAGAAGGAGAGAGAGAAGTGGGGAGGGAGGGAGGGAGGAGGACCCAACGCTAACCCAAACGAAGGCTAACCCAGCGTGTCCATCTCCTCACCATGGGGGGAGGAGATGAGG
>JANIIK010000907.1:0-20000 GCA_027704905.1 Muraenolepis orangiensis | reverse complement strand
TGTGTGTGTGTGTGTGTGTGACTGTGTGTGTGTTTGTATGTGTGTATATACGTATAGAAAAATGTGTGTGTGTATTTGTATATGTGTGTGTGTGTGTGTTTTGTGGAACCCCAAGCTACCCTTGGGGTTCCACCAGAGCCAACAGGAGGAGAATTACCTTTGGTAACGTTATTGGGGGCATATATCTCTCGAGGGAGGTACTTGGAGGGCTTTAGGACCTGGGGGAGAATAACATGAGAATGGGAAGGTGAATGAGTTTCCTGGTTGGAACCCCCAGCTGGGAACAATAAGCACCTGAGTAAACCAGGAGCTTAAACACAGGTAGAGGGTTGTTTGAGGGGGGTGAGCGGAGTGAGACCTGGCTGCTGAGAGGTCTAGCCATGTGGTTACCTGCTGTTCTGCTGTTTGTTTGTGACCAGGAGTAGAGGAGAAGCCGTCTCACCCAGGAGCTCGGGAAGCCGCCAGAGGGTGAGAGGACGGCGGAGCAGGCGTGAGACGCCCAAGACCAGACCAAGACCAAGACCAGGACCAAGACCAAGACCAGGACCAAGACCAAGACCAAGACCAACCCTCACCCTGACCACAAGTTATAGATTAATAAAAGAACATTCTTTGTTCAACCTCAAAAACAAGCCGTTTTTGTGTTTTCTTGAGCGTGGGCTCTCACAACAAAAACACACACACACACACACACAAACACACACACTACAGTAACACACACATACACAAAAACACACACATACACACATATACAGACATACACACACGTACACAAACACGTACACACGCACACACATATACACACATACATACACATTCTAGAGTAACACACATATACACACACATACTACAGTAACAAACGGGGGTCCAGGGGTCCCTGGGGGTCTGGTGGTCCCCGGGGGTCCAGGGGTCCCTGGGGGTCCGGGGGTCCCTGGGGGTCAGGTCTCGGGAGGGCAGGCCTCTGCTGGGGGCCTGCAGCTCCTGGCTTTGAGGCTCTTCAGTGGTCACCATGTTCTTGTGTTGAAGTCGGAGAGGAGCTTCACTCCACACACACACAGACTGACTGAGGACACACCCTGACATACACACACACACACACAGACTGACTGAGGACACACACACACAGGGACACACCCTGACATACACACACACACACACACAGACTGACTGAGGACACACCCTGACATACACACACACACACACAGACTGACTGAGGACACACACACACAGGGACACACCCTGACATACACACACACACACACAGACTGACTGAGGACACACCCTGACATACACACACACACACACACAGACTGACTGAGGACACACACACACAGGGACACACCCTGACATACACACACACAGACTGACTGAGGACACACACACACAGGGACACACCCTGACAGACACACACACACACACAGACTGACTGAGGACACACACACAGGGACACACCCTGACACACACACACACAGACTGACTGACTGAGGACACACACACACAGGGACACACCCTGACACACACACACACACACACACAGACTGACTGACTGAGGACACACACACACAGGGACACACCCTGACACACACACACACACACAGACTGACTGAGGACACACACACACAGGGACACACCCTGACACACACACACACACACAGACTGACTGAGGACACACACACACAGGGACACACCCTGACACACACACACACACACAGGGACACACTCTGAAACACACACACACACAGACTGACTGAGGACACACACACACAGGGACACACCCTGAACACAGGGACAAACCCTGACACACACACACAGGGACACACAGACGTGCCAAGACAGAGACTCTCTCTCTCTCTGTTGACAACTTTCTTTGACTCCGCCTCCCCCTTCCCCTCTCTGTCTCTGGCTCCCCTCCTCTTGCCCTCTGTCTCCCTCTCTCTCTCTAAAAACATGTATATTTAAGTCACTTTGCTGCTCTTTTTTGTTTATTTTATTGTCTATATAATTTTTATTTTATGGTGTTGTTTAGATTCATACTGCAGGGAACGGGGAGTAAGCGTTCCTATGGACTTGTTACAAATGGAGGATAAAAATCTTGTATCTTAGATCTTGTACTTCCTCTGAAAACATTTCACACAGAACTCTCTCTCTCTCTCTCTCTCTCTCTCTGCCTCTCTCTCTCTCTCTCTCTCTCTCTCTCTCTCTCTCTCTCTCTCTCTCTCTCTCTCTCTCTCTCTCTCTCTCTCTCTCTCTGTATCTTCCCTGCTACCTTGTTTTCTCGTGTTTCAAGAGTGAAATCATGCAACACCCCCTGGTGTTGCATGATTTAGCGCCCCCTGGTGCTGCCTGGTGGAAACGTTGACTCATGGTTTGATCAGAATCAGAAAGTGGTTTCTTGGCGTATAGCGTTGGAGAAACACGGATAGGAATTAGACACGGGGGTCCGGAGCAACACAGGAACGTGAAAAACAAAACAGCACAGACAAGGCAACACAATAAGTCTCAATATAAGTATAAGTAAAAATATGAGTATTAGTGTGTATGTGTGTGTGTATGATGGCTGGGTCCGGTGCGGGGAGCCTCCTGCTGGAGGGGAGAGGAGCAGAGAGACTGGGGCCTGAGGGGTGAGAGGAGGGGAGAGGAGCAGAGAGACTGGGGCCTGAGGGGTGAGGAGGGGAGAGGAGCAGAGAGACTGGGGCCTGAGGGTGAGAGGAGGGGAGAGGAGCAGAGAGACTGGGGTCTGGGTGAGAGGAGGGGAGAGGAGCAGAGAGACTGGGGCCTGGGTGAGAGGAGGGGAGAGGAGCAGAGAGACTGGGGCCTGGGGTGAGAGGAGGGGAGAGGAGCAGAGAGACTGGGGCCTGAGGGTGAGAGGAGGGGAGAGGAGCAGAGAGACTGGGGTCTGGGTGAGAGGAGGGGAGAGGAGCAGAGAGACTGGGGCCTGGGGGTGAGAGGAGGGGAGAGGAGCAGAGAGACTGGGGCCTGAGGGGTGAGAGGAGGGGAGAGGAGCAGAGAGACTGGGGCCTGGGTGAGAGGAGGGGAGAGGAGCAGAGAGACTGGGGCCTGAGGGGTGAGAGGAGGGGAGAGGAGCAGAGAGACTGGGGTCTGGGTGAGAGGAGGGGAGAGGAGCAGAGAGACTGGGGCCTGGGTGAGAGGAGGGGAGAGGAGCAGAGAGACTGGGGCCTGAGGGTGAGAGGAGGGGAGAGGAGCAGAGAGACTGGGGCCTGAGGGGTGAGAGGAGGGAGAGGAGCAGAGAGACTGGGGTCTGGGTGAGAGGAGGGGAGAGGAGCAGAGAGACTGGGGCCTGGGTGAGAGGAGGGGAGAGGAGCAGAGAGACTGGGGCCTGGGGGTGAGAGGAGGGGAGAGGAGCAGAGAGACTGGGGCCTGAGGGTGAGAGGAGGGGAGAGGAGCAGAGAGACTGGGGTCTGGGTGAGAGGAGGGGAGAGGAGCAGAGAGACTGGGGCCTGGGGGTGAGAGGAGGGGAGAGGAGCAGAGAGACTGGGGCCTGAGGGGTGAGAGGAGGGGAGAGGAGCAGAGAGACTGGGGCCTGGGTGAGAGGAGGGGAGAGGAGCAGAGAGACTGGGGCCTGAGGGGTGAGAGGAGGGGAGAGGAGCAGAGAGACTGGGGTCTGGGTGAGAGGAGGGGAGAGGAGCAGAGAGACTGGGGCCTGGGTGAGAGGAGGGGAGAGGAGCAGAGAGACTGGGGCCTGAGGGGTGAGAGGAGGGGAGAGGAGCAGAGAGACTGGGGCCTGGGTGAGAGGAGGGGAGAGGAGCAGAGAGACTGGGGCCTGGGTGAGAGGAGGGGAGAGGAGCAGAGAGACTGGGGCCTGAGGGGTGAGAGGAGGGGAGAGGAGCAGAGAGACTGGGGCCTGAGGTGAGAGGAGGGGAGAGGAGCAGAGAGACTGGGGCCTGGGGGTGAGAGGAGGGGAGAGGAGCAGAGAGACTGGGGCCTGGGGTGAGAGGAGGGGAGAGGAGCAGAGAGACTGGGGCCTGAGGGTGAGAGGAGGGGAGAGGAGCAGAGAGACTGGGGCCTGGGTGAGAGGAGGGGAGAGGAGCAGAGAGACTGGGGCCTGAGGGGTGAGAGGAGGGGAGAGGAGCAGAGAGACTGGGGCCTGAGGGGTGAGAGGAGGGGAGAGGAGCAGAGAGACTGGGGCCTGGGTGAGAGGAGGGGAGAGGAGCAGAGAGACTGGGGCCTGAGGGGTGAGAGGAGGGGAGAGGAGCAGAGAGACTGGGGCCTGAGGGGTGAGAGGAGGGGAGAGGAGCAGAGAGACTGGGGTCTGGGTGAGAGGAGGGGAGAGGAGCAGAGAGACTGGGGCCTGAGGGGTGAGAGGAGGGGAGAGGAGCAGAGAGACTGGGGCCTGGGTGAGAGGAGGGGAGAGGAGCAGAGAGACTGGGGCCTGGGTGAGAGGAGGGGAGAGGAGCAGAGAGACTGGGGCCTGAGGGGTGAGAGGAGGGGAGAGGAGCAGAGAGACTGGGGCCTGGGGTGAGAGGAGGGGAGAGGAGCAGAGAGACTGGGGCCTGGGTGAGAGGAGGGGAGAGGAGCAGAGAGACTGGGGCCTGAGGGTGAGAGGAGGGGAGAGGAGCAGAGAGACTGGGGCCTGAGGGTGAGAGGAGGGGAGAGGAGCAGAGAGACTGGGGCCTGGGGGTGAGAGGAGGGGAGAGGAGCAGAGAGACTGGGGTCTGGGGTGAGAGGAGGGGAGAGGAGCAGAGAGACTGGGGCCTGAGGGGTGAGAGGAGGGGAGAGGAGCAGAGAGACTGGGGCCTGGGGTGAGAGGAGGGGAGAGGAGCAGAGAGACTGGGGCCTGAGGGTGAGAGGAGGGGAGAGGAGCAGAGAGACTGGGGCCTGAGGGGTGAGAGGAGGGGAGAGGAGCAGAGAGACTGGGGCCTGGGTGAGAGGAGGGGAGAGGAGCAGAGAGACTGGGGCCTGAGGGTGAGAGGAGGGGAGAGGAGCAGAGAGACTGGGGCCTGGGTGAGAGGAGGGGAGAGGAGCAGAGAGACTGGGGCCTGGGGTGAGAGGAGGGGAGAGGAGCAGAGAGACTGGGGCCTGGGTGAGAGGAGGGGAGAGGAGCAGAGAGACTGGGGCCTGAGGGGTGAGAGGAGGGGAGAGGAGCAGAGAGACTGGGGCCTGAGGGTGAGAGGAGGGGAGAGGAGCAGAGAGACTGGGGCCTGAGGGGTGAGAGGAGGGGAGAGGAGCAGAGAGACTGGGGCCTGGGTGAGAGGAGGGGAGAGGAGCAGAGAGACTGGGGCCTGAGGGGTGAGAGGAGGGGAGAGGAGCAGAGAGACTGGGGTCTGAGGGGTGAGAGGAGGGGAGAGGAGCAGAGAGACTGGGGTCTGAGGGGTGAGAGGAGGGGAGAGGAGCAGAGAGACTGGGGCCTGAGGGGTGAGAGGAGGGGAGAGGAGCAGAGAGACTGGGGCCTGAGGGGTGAGAGGAGGGGAGAGGAGCAGAGAGACTGGGGCCTGGGTGAGAGGAGGGGAGAGGAGCAGAGAGACTGGGGCCTGAGGGGTGAGAGGAGGGGAGAGGAGCAGAGAGACTGGGGCCTGGGGTGAGAGGAGGGGAGAGGAGCAGAGAGACTGGGGCCTGAGGGGTGAGAGGAGGGGAGAGGAGCAGAGAGACTGGGGCCTGAGGGGTGAGAGGAGGGGAGAGGAGCAGAGAGACTGGGGCCTGAGGGGTGAGAGGAGGGGAGAGGAGCAGAGAGACTGGGGCCTGGGTGAGAGGAGGGGAGAGGAGCAGAGAGACTGGGGCCTGAGGGGTGAGAGGAGGGGAGAGGAGCAGAGAGACTGGGGCCTGAGGGTGAGAGGAGGGGAGAGGAGCAGAGAGACTGGGGCCTGAGGGGTGAGAGGAGGGGAGAGGAGCAGAGAGACTGGGGCCTGGGTGAGAGGAGGGGAGAGGAGCAGAGAGACTGGGGCCTGAGGGTGAGAGGAGGGGAGAGGAGCAGAGAGACTGGGGCCTGAGGGTGAGAGGAGGGGAGAGGAGCAGAGAGACTGGGGCCTGAGGGGTGAGAGGAGGGGAGAGGAGCAGAGAGACTGGGGCCTGAGGGGTGAGAGGAGGGGAGAGGAGCAGAGAGACTGGGGCCTGAGGGGTGAGAGGAGGGGAGAGGAGCAGAGAGACTGGGGCCTGGGTGAGAGGAGGGGAGAGGAGCAGAGAGACTGGGGCCTGAGGGGTGAGAGGAGGGGAGAGGAGCAGAGAGACTGGGGCCTGGGTGAGAGGAGGGGAGAGGAGCAGAGAGACTGGGGCCTGAGGGGTGAGAGGAGGGGAGAGGAGCAGAGAGACTGGGGCCTGAGGGTGAGAGGAGGGGAGAGGAGCAGAGAGACTGGGGCCTGAGGGGTGAGAGGAGGGGAGAGGAGCAGAGAGACTGGGGCCTGGGTGAGAGGAGGGGAGAGGAGCAGAGAGACTGGGGTCTGGGTGAGAGGAGGGGAGAGGAGCAGAGAGACTGGGGCCTGGGGTGAGAGGAGGGGAGAGGAGCAGAGAGACTGGGGCCTGAGGGGTGAGAGGAGGGGAGAGGAGCAGAGAGACTGGGGCCTGGGGTGAGAGGAGGGGAGAGGAGCAGAGAGACTGGGGCCTGAGGGGTGAGAGGAGGGGAGAGGAGCAGAGAGACTGGGGCCTGAGGGTGAGAGGAGGGGAGAGGAGCAGAGAGACTGGGGCCTGAGGGTGAGAGGAGGGGAGAGGAGCAGAGAGACTGGGGCCTGGGTGAGAGGAGGGGAGAGGAGCAGAGAGACTGGGGCCTGGGTGAGAGGAGGGGAGAGGAGCAGAGAGACTGGGGCCTGAGGGGTGAGAGGAGGGGAGAGGAGCAGAGAGACTGGGGCCTGGGTGAGAGGAGGGGAGAGGAGCAGAGAGACTGGGGCCTGGGTGAGAGGAGGGGAGAGGAGCAGAGAGACTGGGGCCTGGGTGAGAGGAGGGGAGAGGAGCAGAGAGACTGGGGCCTGGGTGAGAGGAGGGGAGAGGAGCAGAGAGACTGGGGCCTGAGGGTGAGAGGAGGGGAGAGGAGCAGAGAGACTGGGGCCTGAGGGTGAGAGGAGGGGAGAGGAGCAGAGAGACTGGGGCCTGAGGGTGAGAGGAGGGGAGAGGAGCAGAGAGACTGGGGCCTGAGGGGTGAGAGGAGGGGAGAGGAGCAGAGAGACTGGGGCCTGAGGGGTGAGAGGAGGGGAGAGGAGCAGAGAGACTGGGGCCTGAGGGTGAGAGGAGGGGAGAGGAGCAGAGAGACTGGGGCCTGAGGGTGAGAGGAGGGGAGAGGAGCAGAGAGACTGGGGCCTGAGGGGTGAGAGGAGGGGAGAGGAGCAGAGAGACTGGGGCCTGAGGGTGAGAGGAGGGGAGAGGAGCAGAGAGACTGGGGCCTGAGGGGTGAGAGGAGGGGAGAGGAGCAGAGAGACTGGGGCCTGGGTGAGAGGAGGGGAGAGGAGCAGAGAGACTGGGGCCTGAGGGGTGAGAGGAGGGGAGAGGAGCAGAGAGACTGGGGCCTGAGGGGTGAGAGGAGGGGAGAGGAGCAGAGAGACTGGGGCCTGAGGGGTGAGAGGAGGGGAGAGGAGCAGAGAGACTGGGGCCTGGGTGAGAGGAGGGGAGAGGAGCAGAGAGACTGGGGCCTGAGGGGTGAGAGGAGGGGAGAGGAGCAGAGAGACTGGGGCCTGGGTGAGAGGAGGGGAGAGGAGCAGAGAGACTGGGGCCTGAGGGGTGAGAGGAGGGGAGAGGAGCAGAGAGACTGGGGCCTGAGGGGTGAGAGGAGGGGAGAGGAGCAGAGAGACTGGGGCCTGGGTGAGAGGAGGGGAGAGGAGCAGAGAGACTGGGGCCTGAGGGTGAGAGGAGGGGAGAGGAGCAGAGAGACTGGGGCCTGAGGGGTGAGAGGAGGGGAGAGGAGCAGAGAGACTGGGGCTGAGGGTGAGAGGAGGGGAGAGGAGCAGAGAGACTGGGGCCTGAGGGTGAGAGGAGGGGAGAGGAGCAGAGAGACTGGGGCCTGAGGGGTGAGAGGAGGGGAGAGGAGCAGAGAGACTGGGGCCTGAGGGTGAGAGGAGGGGAGAGGAGCAGAGAGACTGGGGCCTGAGGGGTGAGAGGAGGGGAGAGGAGCAGAGAGACTGGGGCCTGAGGGGTGAGAGGAGGGGAGAGGAGCAGAGAGACTGGGGCCTGGGTGAGAGGAGGGGAGAGGAGCAGAGAGACTGGGGCCTGGGGTGAGAGGAGGGGAGAGGAGCAGAGAGACTGGGGCCTGAGGGGTGAGAGGAGGGGAGAGGAGCAGAGAGACTGGGGCCTGGGTGAGAGGAGGGGAGAGGAGCAGAGAGACTGGGGCCTGGGTGAGAGGAGGGGAGAGGAGCAGAGAGACTGGGGCCTGAGGGGTGAGAGGAGGGGAGAGGAGCAGAGAGACTGGGGCCTGGGTGAGAGGAGGGGAGAGGAGCAGAGAGACTGGGGCCTGGGGTGAGAGGAGGGGAGAGGAGCAGAGAGACTGGGGCCTGGGGTGAGAGGAGGGGAGAGGAGCAGAGAGACTGGGGCCTGAGGGGTGAGAGGAGGGGAGAGGAGCAGAGAGACTGGGGCCTGGGTGAGAGGAGGGGAGAGGAGCAGAGAGACTGGGGCCTGAGGGTGAGAGGAGGGGAGAGGAGCAGAGAGACTGGGGCCTGAGGGGTGAGAGGAGGGGAGAGGAGCAGAGAGACTGGGGCCTGGGGTGAGAGGAGGGGAGAGGAGCAGAGAGACTGGGGCCTGGGTGAGAGGAGGGGAGAGGAGCAGAGAGACTGGGGCCTGGGTGAGAGGAGGGGAGAGGAGCAGAGAGACTGGGGCCTGGGTGAGAGGAGGGGAGAGGAGCAGAGAGACTGGGGCCTGGGTGAGAGGAGGGGAGAGGAGCAGAGAGACTGGGGCCTGAGGGTGAGAGGAGGGGAGAGGAGCAGAGAGACTGGGGCCTGAGGGTGAGAGGAGGGGAGAGGAGCAGAGAGACTGGGGCCTGAGGGGTGAGAGGAGGGGAGAGGAGCAGAGAGACTGGGGCCTGGGTGAGAGGAGGGGAGAGGAGCAGAGAGACTGGGGCCTGAGGGTGAGAGGAGGGGAGAGGAGCAGAGAGACTGGGGCCTGAGGGTGAGAGGAGGGGAGAGGAGCAGAGAGACTGGGGCCTGAGGGGTGAGAGGAGGGGAGAGGAGCAGAGAGACTGGGGCCTGGGGTGAGAGGAGGGGAGAGGAGCAGAGAGACTGGGGCCTGGGGTGAGAGGAGGGGAGAGGAGCAGAGAGACTGGGGCCTGAGGGGTGAGAGGAGGGGAGAGGAGCAGAGAGACTGGGGCCTGGGTGAGAGGAGGGGAGAGGAGCAGAGAGACTGGGGCCTGAGGGTGAGAGGAGGGGAGAGGAGCAGAGAGACTGGGGCCTGAGGGGTGAGAGGAGGGGAGAGGAGCAGAGAGACTGGGGCCTGAGGGGTGAGAGGAGGGGAGAGGAGCAGAGAGACTGGGGCCTGAGGGTGAGAGGAGGGGAGAGGAGCAGAGAGACTGGGGCCTGGGTGAGAGGAGGGGAGAGGAGCAGAGAGACTGGGGCCTGGGGTGAGAGGAGGGGAGAGGAGCAGAGAGACTGGGGCCTGGGTGAGAGGAGGGGAGAGGAGCAGAGAGACTGGGGCCTGAGGGTGAGAGGAGGGGAGAGGAGCAGAGAGACTGGGGCCTGAGGGGTGAGAGGAGGGGAGAGGAGCAGAGAGACTGGGGCCTGAGGGGTGAGAGGAGGGGAGAGGAGCAGAGAGACTGGGGCCTGGGTGAGAGGAGGGGAGAGGAGCAGAGAGACTGGGGCCTGAGGGGTGAGAGGAGGGGAGAGGAGCAGAGAGACTGGGGCCTGAGGGGTGAGAGGAGGGGAGAGGAGCAGAGAGACTGGGGCCTGAGGGGTGAGAGGAGGGGAGAGGAGCAGAGAGACTGGGGCCTGAGGGTGAGAGGAGGGGAGAGGAGCAGAGAGACTGGGGCCTGAGGGGTGAGAGGAGGGGAGAGGAGCAGAGAGACTGGGGCCTGGGTGAGAGGAGGGGAGAGGAGCAGAGAGACTGGGGCCTGAGGGTGAGAGGAGGGGAGAGGAGCAGAGAGACTGGGGCCTGGGTGAGAGGAGGGGAGAGGAGCAGAGAGACTGGGGCCTGAGGGGTGAGAGGAGGGGAGAGGAGCAGAGAGACTGGGGCCTGAGGGTGAGAGGAGGGGAGAGGAGCAGAGAGACTGGGGCCTGAGGGGTGAGAGGAGGGGAGAGGAGCAGAGAGACTGGGGCCTGGGTGAGAGGAGGGGAGAGGAGCAGAGAGACTGGGGCCTGAGGGGTGAGAGGAGGGGAGAGGAGCAGAGAGACTGGGGCCTGAGGGTGAGAGGAGGGGAGAGGAGCAGAGAGACTGGGGCCTGAGGGGTGAGAGGAGGGGAGAGGAGCAGAGAGACTGGGGCCTGGGGTGAGAGGAGGGGAGAGGAGCAGAGAGACTGGGGCCTGAGGGTGAGAGGAGGGGAGAGGAGCAGAGAGACTGGGGCCTGAGGGGTGAGAGGAGGGGAGAGGAGCAGAGAGACTGGGGCCTGAGGGTGAGAGGAGGGGAGAGGAGCAGAGAGACTGGGGCCTGAGGGGTGAGAGGAGGGGAGAGGAGCAGAGAGACTGGGGCCTGAGGGTGAGAGGAGGGGAGAGGAGCAGAGAGACTGGGGCCTGGGTGAGAGGAGGGGAGAGGAGCAGAGAGACTGGGGCCTGAGGGGTGAGAGGAGGGGAGAGGAGCAGAGAGACTGGGGCCTGGGGTGAGAGGAGGGGAGAGGAGCAGAGAGACTGGGGCCTGAGGGGTGAGAGGAGGGGAGAGGAGCAGAGAGACTGGGGCCTGAGGGTGAGAGGAGGGGAGAGGAGCAGAGAGACTGGGGCCTGAGGGGTGAGAGGAGGGGAGAGGAGCAGAGAGACTGGGGCCTGGGTGAGAGGAGGGGAGAGGAGCAGAGAGACTGGGGCCTGGGTGAGAGGAGGGGAGAGGAGCAGAGAGACTGGGGCCTGGGGTGAGAGGAGGGGAGAGGAGCAGAGAGACTGGGGCCTGAGGGGTGAGAGGAGGGGAGAGGAGCAGAGAGACTGGGGCCTGGGTGAGAGGAGGGGAGAGGAGCAGAGAGACTGGGGCCTGAGGGGTGAGAGGAGGGGAGAGGAGCAGAGAGACTGGGGCCTGAGGGGTGAGAGGAGGGGAGAGGAGCAGAGAGACTGGGGCCTGAGGGGTGAGAGGAGGGGAGAGGAGCAGAGAGACTGGGGCCTGGGTGAGAGGAGGGGAGAGGAGCAGAGAGACTGGGGCCTGGGTGAGAGGAGGGGAGAGGAGCAGAGAGACTGGGGCCTGAGGGGTGAGAGGAGGGGAGAGGAGCAGAGAGACTGGGGCCTGAGGTGAGAGGAGGGGAGAGGAGCAGAGAGACTGGGGCCTGAGGGGTGAGAGGAGGGGAGAGGAGCAGAGAGACTGGGGCCTGGGGTGAGAGGAGGGGAGAGGAGCAGAGAGACTGGGGCCTGGGTGAGAGGAGGGGAGAGGAGCAGAGAGACTGGGGCCTGAGGGGTGAGAGGAGGGGAGAGGAGCAGAGAGACTGGGGTCTGAGGGGTGAGAGGAGGGGAGAGGAGCAGAGAGACTGGGGCCTGAGGGGTGAGAGGAGGGGAGAGGAGCAGAGAGACTGGGGCCTGAGGGTGAGAGGAGGGGAGAGGAGCAGAGAGACTGGGGCCTGAGGGGTGAGAGGAGGGGAGAGGAGCAGAGAGACTGGGGCCTGAGGGGTGAGAGGAGGGGAGAGGAGCAGAGAGACTGGGGCCTGAGGGGTGAGAGGAGGGGAGAGGAGCAGAGAGACTGGGGCCTGAGGGGTGAGAGGAGGGGAGAGGAGCAGAGAGACTGGGGCCTGAGGGTGAGAGGAGGGGAGAGGAGCAGAGAGACTGGGGCCTGAGGGGTGAGAGGAGGGGAGAGGAGCAGAGAGACTGGGGCCTGGGTGAGAGGAGGGGAGAGGAGCAGAGAGACTGGGGCCTGAGGGGTGAGAGGAGGGGAGAGGAGCAGAGAGACTGGGGCCTGAGGGGTGAGAGGAGGGGAGAGGAGCAGAGAGACTGGGGCCTGAGGGGTGAGAGGAGGGGAGAGGAGCAGAGAGACTGGGGCCTGGGTGAGAGGAGGGGAGAGGAGCAGAGAGACTGGGGCCTGAGGGGTGAGAGGAGGGGAGAGGAGCAGAGAGACTGGGGCCTGGGTGAGAGGAGGGGAGAGGAGCAGAGAGACTGGGGCCTGAGGGTGAGAGGAGGGGAGAGGAGCAGAGAGACTGGGGCCTGAGGGTGAGAGGAGGGGAGAGGAGCAGAGAGACTGGGGCCTGAGGGTGAGAGGAGGGGAGAGGAGCAGAGAGACTGGGGCCTGAGGGGTGAGAGGAGGGGAGAGGAGCAGAGAGACTGGGGTCTGAGGGTGAGAGGAGGGGAGAGGAGCAGAGAGACTGGGGCCTGAGGGTGAGAGGAGGGGAGAGGAGCAGAGAGACTGGGGCCTGAGGGGTGAGAGGAGGGGAGAGGAGCAGAGAGACTGGGGCCTGGGTGAGAGGAGGGGAGAGGAGCAGAGAGACTGGGGCCTGAGGGTGAGAGGAGGGGAGAGGAGCAGAGAGACTGGGGCCTGAGGGGTGAGAGGAGGGGAGAGGAGCAGAGAGACTGGGGCCTGAGGGGTGAGAGGAGGGGAGAGGAGCAGAGAGACTGGGGCCTGAGGGGTGAGAGGAGGGGAGAGGAGCAGAGAGACTGGGCCTGAGGGGTGAGAGGAGGGGAGAGGAGCAGAGAGACTGGGGCCTGAGGGGTGAGAGGAGGGGAGAGGAGCAGAGAGACTGGGGCCTGAGGGTGAGAGGAGGGGAGAGGAGCAGAGAGACTGGGGCCTGAGGGGTGAGAGGAGGGGAGAGGAGCAGAGAGACTGGGGCCTGAGGGGTGAGAGGAGGGGAGAGGAGCAGAGAGACTGGGGCTGGGTGAGAGGAGGGGAGAGGAGCAGAGAGACTGGGGCCTGGGTGAGAGGAGGGGAGAGGAGCAGAGAGACTGGGGCCTGAGGGGTGAGAGGAGGGGAGAGGAGCAGAGAGACTGGGGCCTGGGTGAGAGGAGGGGAGAGGAGCAGAGAGACTGGGGCCTGGGTGAGAGGAGGGGAGAGGAGCAGAGAGACTGGGGCCTGGGTGAGAGGAGGGGAGAGGAGCAGAGAGACTGGGGCCTGAGGGGTGAGAGGAGGGGAGAGGAGCAGAGAGACTGGGGCCTGAGGGGTGAGAGGAGGGGAGAGGAGCAGAGAGACTGGGGCCTGAGGGGTGAGAGGAGGGGAGAGGAGCAGAGAGACTGGGGCCTGGGTGAGAGGAGGGGAGAGGAGCAGAGAGACTGGGGCCTGGGTGAGAGGAGGGGAGAGGAGCAGAGAGACTGGGGCCTGAGGGTGAGAGGAGGGGAGAGGAGCAGAGAGACTGGGGCCTGAGGGGTGAGAGGAGGGGAGAGGAGCAGAGAGACTGGGGCCTGGGGTGAGAGGAGGGGAGAGGAGCAGAGAGACTGGGGCCTGGGTGAGAGGAGGGGAGAGGAGCAGAGAGACTGGGGCCTGAGGGGTGAGAGGAGGGGAGAGGAGCAGAGAGACTGGGGCCTGGGTGAGAGGAGGGGAGAGGAGCAGAGAGACTGGGGTCTGGGTGAGAGGAGGGAGAGGAGGAGCTGGGGTCTGGGTGAGAGGAGGGGAGAGGAGCAGAGAGACTGGGGCCTGGGTGAGAGGAGGGGAGAGGAGCAGAGAGACTGGGGCCTGAGGGGTGAGAGGAGGGGAGAGGAGCAGAGAGACTGGGGCCTGAGGGGTGAGAGGAGGGGAGAGGAGCAGAGAGACTGGGGCCTGAGGGGTGAGAGGAGGGGAGAGGAGCAGAGAGACTGGGGCCTGAGGGGTGAGAGGAGGGGAGAGGAGCAGAGAGACTGGGGTCTGGGTGAGAGGAGGGGAGAGGAGCAGAGAGACTGGGGCCTGAGGGTGAGAGGAGGGGAGAGGAGCAGAGAGACTGGGGCCTGGGTGAGAGGAGGGGAGAGGAGCAGAGAGACTGGGGCCTGGGTGAGAGGAGGGGAGAGGAGCAGAGAGACTGGGGCCTGAGGGGTGAGAGGAGGGGAGAGGAGCAGAGAGACTGGGGCCTGAGGGTGAGAGGAGGGGAGAGGAGCAGAGAGACTGGGGCCTGAGGGTGAGAGGAGGGGAGAGGAGCAGAGAGACTGGGGCCTGGGTGAGAGGAGGGGAGAGGAGCAGAGAGACTGGGGCCTGAGGGGTGAGAGGAGGGGAGAGGAGCAGAGAGACTGGGGCCTGAGGGGTGAGAGGAGGGGAGAGGAGCAGAGAGACTGGGGCCTGAGGGTGAGAGGAGGGGAGAGGAGCAGAGAGACTGGGGCCTGAGGGGTGAGAGGAGGGGAGAGGAGCAGAGAGACTGGGGCCTGAGGGGTGAGAGGAGGGGAGAGGAGCAGAGAGACTGGGGCCTGGGGTGAGAGGAGGGGAGAGGAGCAGAGAGACTGGGGCCTGAGGGGTGAGAGGAGGGGAGAGGAGCAGAGAGACTGGGGCCTGGGTGAGAGGAGGGGAGAGGAGCAGAGAGACTGGGGCCTGAGGGGTGAGAGGAGGGGAGAGGAGCAGAGAGACTGGGGCCTGAGGGGTGAGAGGAGGGGAGAGGAGCAGAGAGACTGGGGCCTGAGGGTGAGAGGAGGGGAGAGGAGCAGAGAGACTGGGGTCTGGGTGAGAGGAGGGGAGAGGAGCAGAGAGACTGGGGCCTGGGTGAGAGGAGGGGAGAGGAGCAGAGAGACTGGGGCCTGGGGGTGAGAGGAGGGGAGAGGAGCAGAGAGACTGGGGCCTGAGGGGTGAGAGGAGGGGAGAGGAGCAGAGAGACTGGGGCCTGGGTGAGAGGAGGGGAGAGGAGCAGAGAGACTGGGGCCTGAGGGGTGAGAGGAGGGGAGAGGAGCAGAGAGACTGGGGCCTGAGGGGTGAGAGGAGGGGAGAGGAGCAGAGAGACTGGGGCCTGAGGGGTGAGAGGAGGGGAGAGGAGCAGAGAGACTGGGGCCTGGGTGAGAGGAGGGGAGAGGAGCAGAGAGACTGGGGCCTGGGTGAGAGGAGGGGAGAGGAGCAGAGAGACTGGGGCCTGAGGGGTGAGAGGAGGGGAGAGGAGCAGAGAGACTGGGGCCTGAGGGGTGAGAGGAGGGGAGAGGAGCAGAGAGACTGGGGCCTGGGGTGAGAGGAGGGGAGAGGAGCAGAGAGACTGGGGCCTGGGTGAGAGGAGGGGAGAGGAGCAGAGAGACTGGGGCCTGAGGGGTGAGAGGAGGGGAGAGGAGCAGAGAGACTGGGGCCTGAGGGGTGAGAGGAGGGGAGAGGAGCAGAGAGACTGGGGCCTGAGGGGTGAGAGGAGGGGAGAGGAGCAGAGAGACTGGGGCCTGAGGTGAGAGGAGGGGAGAGGAGCAGAGAGACTGGGGCCTGAGGTGAGAGGAGGGGAGAGGAGCAGAGAGACTGGGGCCTGGGTGAGAGGAGGGGAGAGGAGCAGAGAGACTGGGGCCTGGGTGAGAGGAGGGGAGAGGAGCAGAGAGACTGGGGCCTGAGGGGTGAGAGGAGGGGAGAGGAGCAGAGAGACTGGGGCCTGAGGGGTGAGAGGAGGGGAGAGGAGCAGAGAGACTGGGGCCTGAGGGTGAGAGGAGGGGAGAGGAGCAGAGAGACTGGGGCCTGAGGGGTGAGAGGAGGGGAGAGGAGCAGAGAGACTGGGGTCTGAGGGGTGAGAGGAGGGGAGAGGAGCAGAGAGACTGGGGCCTGAGGGGTGAGAGGAGGGGAGAGGAGCAGAGAGACTGGGGCCTGAGGGGTGAGAGGAGGGGAGAGGAGCAGAGAGACTGGGGCCTGAGGGGTGAGAGGAGGGGAGAGGAGCAGAGAGACTGGGGCCTGAGGGGTGAGAGGAGGGGAGAGGAGCAGAGAGACTGGGGCCTGAGGGGTGAGAGGAGGGGAGAGGAGCAGAGAGACTGGGGTCTGGGTGAGAGGAGGGGAGAGGAGCAGAGAGACTGGGGCCTGAGGGTGAGAGGAGGGGAGAGGAGCAGAGAGACTGGGGTCTGAGGGGTGAGAGGAGGGGAGAGGAGCAGAGAGACTGGGGCCTGAGGGGTGAGAGGAGGGGAGAGGAGCAGAGAGACTGGGGCCTGGGTGAGAGGAGGGGAGAGGAGCAGAGAGACTGGGGCCTGAGGGGTGAGAGGAGGGGAGAGGAGCAGAGAGACTGGGGCCTGGGTGAGAGGAGGGGAGAGGAGCAGAGAGACTGGGGCCTGAGGGGTGAGAGGAGGGGAGAGGAGCAGAGAGACTGGGGCCTGAGGGTGAGAGGAGGGGAGAGGAGCAGAGAGACTGGGGCCTGGGTGAGAGGAGGGGAGAGGAGCAGAGAGACTGGGGCCTGAGGGTGAGAGGAGGGGAGAGGAGCAGAGAGACTGGGGTCTGAGGGGTGAGAGGAGGGGAGAGGAGCAGAGAGACTGGGGCCTGAGGGGTGAGAGGAGGGGAGAGGAGCAGAGAGACTGGGGCCTGAGGGGTGAGAGGAGGGGAGAGGAGCAGAGAGACTGGGGCCTGAGGGGTGAGAGGAGGGGAGAGGAGCAGAGAGACTGGGGCCTGAGGGGTGAGAGGAGGGGAGAGGAGCAGAGAGACTGGGGCCTGAGGGTGAGAGGAGGGGAGAGGAGCAGAGAGACTGGGGCCTGAGGGTGAGAGGAGGGGAGAGGAGCAGAGAGACTGGGGCCTGAGGGGTGAGAGGAGGGGAGAGGAGCAGAGAGACTGGGGCCTGAGGGGTGAGAGGAGGGGAGAGGAGCAGAGAGACTGGGGCCTGAGGGTGAGAGGAGGGGAGAGGAGCAGAGAGACTGGGGCCTGAGGGGTGAGAGGAGGGGAGAGGAGCAGAGAGACTGGGGCCTGAGGGTGAGAGGAGGGGAGAGGAGCAGAGAGACTGGGGCCTGAGGGGTGAGAGGAGGGGAGAGGAGCAGAGAGACTGGGGCCTGGGTGAGAGGAGGGGAGAGGAGCAGAGAGACTGGGGCCTGGGTGAGAGGAGGGGAGAGGAGCAGAGAGACTGGGGCCTGAGGGGTGAGAGGAGGGGAGAGGAGCAGAGAGACTGGGGCCTGGGTGAGAGGAGGGGAGAGGAGCAGAGAGACTGGGGCCTGGGTGAGAGGAGGGGAGAGGAGCAGAGAGACTGGGGCCTGGGTGAGAGGAGGGGAGAGGAGCAGAGAGACTGGGGCCTGAGGGGTGAGAGGAGGGGAGAGGAGCAGAGAGACTGGGGCCTGAGGGTGAGAGGAGGGGAGAGGAGCAGAGAGACTGGGGCCTGAGGGGTGAGAGGAGGGGAGAGGAGCAGAGAGACTGGGGCCTGGGTGAGAGGAGGGGAGAGGAGCAGAGAGACTGGGGCCTGGGTGAGAGGAGGGGAGAGGAGCAGAGAGACTGGGGCCTGAGGGGTGAGAGGAGGGGAGAGGAGCAGAGAGACTGGGGCCTGAGGGGTGAGAGGAGGGGAGAGGAGCAGAGAGACTGGGGCCTGGGTGAGAGGAGGGGAGAGGAGCAGAGAGACTGGGGCCTGGGTGAGAGGAGGGGAGAGGAGCAGAGAGACTGGGGCCTGAGGGGTGAGAGGAGGGGAGAGGAGCAGAGAGACTGGGGCCTGGGTGAGAGGAGGGGAGAGGAGCAGAGAGACTGGGGCTGGGTGAGAGGAGGGGGAGGCTGGGGCTGGTGAGAGGAGGGGAGAGGAGCAGAGAGACTGGGGCCTGGGTGAGAGGAGGGGAGAGGAGCAGAGAGACTGGGGCCTGAGGGTGAGAGGAGGGGAGAGGAGCAGAGAGACTGGGGCCTGAGGGGTGAGAGGAGGGGAGAGGAGCAGAGAGACTGGGGCCTGAGGGGTGAGAGGAGGGGAGAGGAGCAGAGAGACTGGGGCCTGAGGGGTGAGAGGAGGGGAGAGGAGCAGAGAGACTGGGGCCTGGGTGAGAGGAGGGGAGAGGAGCAGAGAGACTGGGGCCTGAGGGTGAGAGGAGGGGAGAGGAGCAGAGAGACTGGGGCCTGGGTGAGAGGAGGGGAGAGGAGCAGAGAGACTGGGGCCTGGGTGAGAGGAGGGGAGAGGAGCAGAGAGACTGGGGCCTGAGGGTGAGAGGAGGGGAGAGGAGCAGAGAGACTGGGGCCTGAGGGTGAGAGGAGGGGAGAGGAGCAGAGAGACTGGGGCCTGAGGGGTGAGAGGAGGGGAGAGGAGCAGAGAGACTGGGGCCTGGGTGAGAGGAGGGGAGAGGAGCAGAGAGACTGGGGCCTGAGGGGTGAGAGGAGGGGAGAGGAGCAGAGAGACTGGGGTCTGAGGGTGAGAGGAGGGGAGAGGAGCAGAGAGACTGGGGTCTGAGGGGTGAGAGGAGGGGAGAGGAGCAGAGAGACTGGGGCCTGAGGGGTGAGAGGAGGGGAGAGGAGCAGAGAGACTGGGGCCTGAGGGGTGAGAGGAGGGGAGAGGAGCAGAGAGACTGGGGCCTGGGTGAGAGGAGGGGAGAGGAGCAGAGAGACTGGGGCCTGAGGGGTGAGAGGAGGGGAGAGGAGCAGAGAGACTGGGGCCTGGGTGAGAGGAGGGGAGAGGAGCAGAGAGACTGGGGCCTGAGGGGTGAGAGGAGGGGAGAGGAGCAGAGAGACTGGGGCCTGAGGGGTGAGAGGAGGGGAGAGGAGCAGAGAGACTGGGGCCTGAGGGGTGAGAGGAGGGGAGAGGAGCAGAGAGACTGGGGTCTGGGTGAGAGGAGGGGAGAGGAGCAGAGAGACTGGGGTCTGGGTGAGAGGAGGGGAGAGGAGCAGAGAGACTGGGGTCTGGGGTGAGAGGAGGGGAGAGGAGCAGAGAGACTGGGGCCTGAGGGGTGAGAGGAGGGGAGAGGAGCAGAGAGACTGGGGCCTGGGTGAGAGGAGGGGAGAGGAGCAGAGAGACTGGGGCCTGAGGGGTGAGAGGAGGGGAGAGGAGCAGAGAGACTGGGGCCTGAGGGGTGAGAGGAGGGGAGAGGAGCAGAGAGACTGGGGCCTGAGGGGTGAGAGGAGGGGAGAGGAGCAGAGAGACTGGGGCTGGGTGAGAGGAGGGGAGAGGAGCAGAGAGACTGGGGCCTGGGTGAGAGGAGGGGAGAGGAGCAGAGAGACTGGGGTCTGGGTGAGAGGAGGGGAGAGGAGCAGAGAGACTGGGGCCTGAGGGGTGAGAGGAGGGGAGAGGAGCAGAGAGACTGGGGCCTGAGGGGTGAGAGGAGGGGAGAGGAGCAGAGAGACTGGGGCCTGGGTGAGAGGAGGGGAGAGGAGCAGAGAGACTGGGGCCTGGGTGAGAGGAGGGGAGAGGAGCAGAGAGACTGGGGCCTGAGGGGTGAGAGGAGGGGAGAGGAGCAGAGAGACTGGGGCCTGAGGGGTGAGAGGAGGGGAGAGGAGCAGAGAGACTGGGGCCTGAGGGGTGAGAGGAGGGGAGAGGAGCAGAGAGACTGGGGCCTGGGTGAGAGGAGGGGAGAGGAGCAGAGAGACTGGGTCTGGGTGAGAGGAGGGGGGAGGCTGGGGTCTGGGTGAGAGGAGGGGAGAGGAGCAGAGAGACTGGGGCCTGGGTGAGAGGAGGGGAGAGGAGCAGAGAGACTGGGGCCTGAGGGGTGAGAGGAGGGGAGAGGAGCAGAGAGACTGGGGCCTGAGGGGTGAGAGGAGGGGAGAGGAGCAGAGAGACTGGGGCCTGAGGGGTGAGAGGAGGGGAGAGGAGCAGAGAGACTGGGGCCTGAGGGTGAGAGGAGGGGAGAGGAGCAGAGAGACTGGGGTCTGGGTGAGAGGAGGGGAGAGGAGCAGAGAGACTGGGGCCTGAGGGGTGAGAGGAGGGGAGAGGAGCAGAGAGACTGGGGCCTGGGTGAGAGGAGGGGAGAGGAGCAGAGAGACTGGGGTCTGGGTGAGAGGAGGGGAGAGGAGCAGAGAGACTGGGGTCTGGGTGAGAGGGGTCAGACTAAACACAACAAGACAACAACAATACAAGGAAAAATAATATGACAACAAATATTCAGGAAGGTCCTGAGCAAATTTTGCATTTTATAAATATATACATATAAATATATAACATATATTTATATGTATATATTTATATGTATATATATAAATATTTATTTATATATACATTCATTAGTTTATTTCTCAAATATAGATGTGTATAGATGTGT
>JANIIK010000906.1:45706-50706 GCA_027704905.1 Muraenolepis orangiensis | reverse complement strand
CCCTCCCTCTATTCTCCTCCTCCCTCTCCCTCCCTCTATCCTCCTCCCTCCTCCTCCTCCCTCTCCCTCCCTCCCTCTATCCTCCTCCCTCCTTCTCCTCCTCCTCCCTCCCTCCCTCCCCACCTCTCTCCCTCCTCCTCCTCCTCTCACTCCCTCCCTCTATCCTCCTCCCTCCTTCTCCTCCCTCACCACCTCGCTCCCTCCTCCTCCCTCTCCCTCCCTCCCTCCCTCTATCCTCCTCCCTCCTTCTCCTCCCTCACCACCTCTCTCCCTCCTCCTCCCTCTCCCTCCCTCCCTCTATCCTCCTCCCTCCTTCTCCTCCCTCACCACCTCTCTCCCTCCTCCTCCTCCCTCTCCCTCCCTCCCTCTATCCTCCTCCTCCTTCTCCTTCCCTCACCACCTCTCTCCCTCCTCCTCCCTCTCCCTCCCTCCCTCTATCCTCCTCCCTCCTTCTCCTCCCTCCCCCACATCTCTCCTCCTCACCCAAAGACAAACTCCAGCTCCCCAGAACTGTGTTGAAAGTCAAGCCTCAGTGAGGCGGCGTGTTGGGACTCAGAGTCTCCCTTGGGACAACAAGTGAGTCTCTGAGTCATTCAGTCACCGTGGTGACAGGATGAATACGCTTCATCAAACCTTGGATCAACCCTTCATTAAGTCTTGGGTTGGCTCTCTTCTTCTGGTCACTTCAAGGTTCAACAGGTTTTATGAGCCATTTAAAACCAGTTCAACAGAATGCTTCCTCCCCATTCCCTCCTGCAGTGTGTGTGTGTGTGTGTGTGTGTGTGTGTGTGTGTGTGTGTGTGTGTGTGTGTGTGTGTGTGTGTGTGTGTGTGTGTGTTAGAGCGTTGGGTCCTCCTCCCTCCCTTCCTCCCCACTTCTCTCTCTCCTTCTCTTCTCTCCCCACCTCCCTCCCTCTATCCTCCTCCCTCCCTCTATCCTCCTCCCTCCCTCCCTCCCTCCCTCCCTCTATCCTCCTCCCTCCCTCCCTCCCCACTTCTCTTCCTCTTTCTCCTCCTCCCTCCCTCACTCCCAACCTCTCTTCCTCCTAGAGATGTGTGTGTGTGTGACATCAGTGGTGTATTCACACCCCCTAGTGGTGCAGATATTAATAAAACATGACTTTGATAAGCAGCCTCATATCTTAAGATGTATTAATCATTTATCAGACAGCATCATACAAAGATACTGACAGTGAACACATGTAAGTGTGTGTGTATGTACATAAATGTG
The DNA here is from genome assembly GCA_027704905.1 of Muraenolepis orangiensis. Taxonomy (NCBI): domain Eukaryota; kingdom Metazoa; phylum Chordata; class Actinopteri; order Gadiformes; family Muraenolepididae; genus Muraenolepis; species Muraenolepis orangiensis. Next base: position 49,476 of record JANIIK010000906.1, on the reverse strand, counting down.
TGTGTGTGTTCTTCTTTATGTTTGTGTGTATGTGTGTGTCTGTACACTGTATATGTGTGTGTCTGTATTTATATGTGAGTGTAAGTATGTGTGTATGTGTGTGTGTGTGTGTGTGTGTGTGTGTGTGTGTGTGTGTGTGTGTGTGTGTGTATAAAAATGTGGGTGGGTGTTTGTATTGTGATGTATATTTCAATATATGTGTATTTCAATGTATGTGTGTGTTTATGTGTCTGTATACTCTATGTGTGTGTGTGTGTGTGTGTGTCTGTATACTGTATGTGTGTGTATGCGTGTGTATACTGTGTGTGTGTGTGTGTGTGTGTGTAATTGTATACATGTGTTGTGATTCCAGCATCACACCACTCTCCTCTCCAGCCACGCTCCTCTGGCTCCCCCTCCTGGCCACCTGGGGTTACTACACCCAGGAGAACGTCCCAGAGGACCGTAGTCACGTCAGCCCACCTGTTCCCTATTCCCAATCAGGCTCCCTGTTTAGACTCCGCCCCCCTGTCACTCCTTTCCAGAACTTTCCCGTTGTTCAACCTGAGACTCTCTGGCAATCCTCTGTTTCTGTAGAGCTTTATTAAAGTAACGTTCCCGCCCACGCATAACCACAACATCCGGGTATTACATGCAACCTTTAAAACCACCCCTAGGTGTCGCTGTAACACAGGCTACTAACATATGCCTTTATGGAACATCTCCCTTCCTTTAGCTGCTTAAAACAATGACATGCTTGCATCTTGGTTAACAATCAACTTGGTTAACAATCAACTTAACATGAAACATTAAACTTAACATTAAATAACACAAATAACACAATCAAATAACATTCCAACATAACATTATTCCTTTTTTTTATATATATATTTTTAAATATATATATATTTATACGCATGGTATATATTAGTCTTACACACACACACACACACACACACACACACACACACACACACACACACACACACACACACACACACACACACACACACACACACACACACACACACACACACACACACACACACAGGAAACTACAAGCAACAGAACAACCCGTAGGAAGAGTGTGTGTGTGTGACAGAGAGAGGGAGGGAGGGTGTACTCTAGAGAGAGACACTGGTAATATATATATGTATACATATATATATATGTACACATATATATATATATGTATACATATATATATATGTATACATATATATATATATATGTATACATATATATATATGTATACATATATATATATATATATATATATATATACATATATATATATTTATAAATATGTATATATACATATATACATATATATATGCATGGTATATATTAGTCTTACACAAACACACAGAGACACACACACACACACACATCACATCTTTTAAAATAAATCACCAAAGAGTTCCAGTTTGAACCGGCTCCCTGGTGCATAACAAGTTTAGAGACATACTCTTTAACCCCTTGGTCAACACTCACTACTCACCTTATAACGCTGTCCACCGTTTAGTTTATAAGGCTTGTTTCCTTAGTCTCCACAAAGAGAGGAGCTGCCTCCACCTCGTGCTGCCTGGCTTCTGCTTAAAGGTAACTTCTGCTGTCTTAAACATGACGTCATATCGTGGCCCCGCCCCCGTCTCTGGAAACTTGCCACAGAAAAATACACACAAATATAACAGATTCATCTGTGAAAATACTGATAATATAATTATTTGAACACTTTGAAGGCACAACAAGAACAAACAATAAAGCCTCCCCCCTTCCCTCCCCTCCCCCTGCCCTCCCTCTCACTCCTCATCTCCTCCCCCCATGGTGAGGAGATGGACACGCTGGGTTAGCCTTCGTTTGGGTTAGCGTTGGGTCCTCCTCCCTCCCTCCCTCCCCACTTCTCTCTCTCCTTCTCTTCTCTCCCCACCTCTCTCCCTCCTCCTCCCTCCCTCCCTCTCTCCCTCACCACCTCCTTCCCTCTATCCTCCTTTCAACAGAATGCTTCCTTCCCATTCCCTCCTGCAGTGTGTGTGTGTGTGTGTGTGTGTGTGTGTGTGTGTGTGTGTGTGTGTGTGTTGAGCACCAGTCCAAAAACCTACACCACACACACTGTATATAACTGCTTGTATATAATATATATATATGATATTATTAGAGCTGCGTGGTGTTGTAATGCTCTAGTGTCGCCAGCAGGGAGCAGCAGAACACAGCGATATACAGATATTAAAATACCAGTAAGAACCGTGAAGGGATTGGGTCATCGATTAAGAGCAGAGGTCGCTGTGAACCTTTGAGATAAAGAACAATGAACACATGAATGAACAATTGACTAAGAGCTCAATATGTAAGTCAATAACTAAATAATGAAACTGTTGCATTTGTTGAACGTTCCTGACCTGCTCCCAGACCGTAGTGGAGGAATACAGGGGATATTGATCCAGGGCCCAAGCACAGGCTTCAGGTTCAATAACCACTTAATGAACACACAGGCAGGGTTTACTAACCAGAGGGTTGATTGATTGATAACTTATTCTAGACAGATGGACATTGATACTACTCCCGTTCACTTCCAGACACACACAGACGCAGCCTGGCCCTACATGACCCTACTAGTATAACACTACCCCCTCTCTCTTAAAGGGATAGGCAGCCTGGCCCTACATGACCCTACTAGTATAACACTACCCCCTCTCTCTTAAAGGGATAGGCAGCCTGGCCCTACATGACCCTACTAGTATAACACTACCCCCTCTCTCTTAAAGGGATAGGCAGCCTGGCCCTACATGACCCTACAAGTATAACACTACCCCCTCCCTCTTAAAGGGATAGGCAGCCTGGCCCTACATGACTCTACAAGTATAACACTACCCCCTCTCTCTTAAAGGGATAGGCAGCCTGGCCCTACATGACCCTACTAGTATAACACTACCCCCTCCCTCTTAAAGGGATAGGCAGCCTGGCCCTACATGACCCTACTAGTATAACACTACCCCCTCTCTCTTAAAGGGATAGGCAGCCTGGCTCTACATGACCCTACTAGTATAACACTACCCCCTCTCTCTTAAAGGGATAGGCAGCCTGGCCCTACATGACCCTACTAGTATAACACTACCCCCTCTCTCTTAAAGGGATAGGCAGCCTGGCCCTACATGACCCTACTAGTATACCACTACCCCCTCTCTCTTAAAGGGATAGGCAGCCTGGCCCTACATGATCCTACTAGTATAACACTACGACCTCTCTCTTAAAGGGATAGGCAGCCTTGCCCTACATGACCCTACTAGTATAACACTACCCCCTCTCTCTTAAAGGGATAGGCAGCCTGGCCCTACATGACCCTACTAGTATAACACTACCCCCTCTCTCTTAAAGGGATAGGCAGCCTGGCTCTACATGACCCTACTAGTATAACACTACCCCCTCTCTCTTAAAGGGATAGGCAGCCTGGCTCTACATGACCCTACTAGTATAACACTACCCCCTCTCTCTTAAAGGGATAGGCAAACTGGCTCTACATGACCCTACTAGTATAACACTACCCCCTCTCTCTTAAAGGGATAGGCAACCTGGCCCTACATGACCCTACTAGTATAACACTACCCCCTCTCTCTTAAAGGGATAGGCAGCCTTGCCCTACATGACCCTACTAGTAATACACTACCCCCTCTCTCTTAAAGGGATAGGCAGCCTGGCCCTACATGACCCTACTAGTATAACACTACCCCCTCTCTCTTAAAGGGATAGGCAAACTGGCTCTACATGACCCTACTAGTATTACACTACCCCCT
>JANIIK010000906.1:8206-40706 GCA_027704905.1 Muraenolepis orangiensis | reverse complement strand
AGTGGAGTTGGCATGATGGGGTCCTGGTTCCTCCTGACTGGGTCTCTAGGAACAGGTGTCTGTGACCCAGGGGGGAGGGGGGAGGGGCTCAGGGGGAGGGGGGAGGGGGGGAGGGGCTCAGGGGGAGGGGCTCTGGGGGGAGGGGCTCAGGGGGAGGGGCTCTGGGGGGAGGGGCTCAGGGGGAGGGGGGAAGGGGGAGGGTCTCTGGGGGGAGGGGCTCAGGGGGAGGGGGGAAGGGGGGAGGGGCTCAGGGGGAGGGGCTCAGGGGGGAGGGGCACAGGGGGAGGGGGGAGGGGCTCTGGGGGGAGGGTCTCAGGGGGGAGGGGCTCTGGGGGAGGGGCTCAGGGGGGAGGGGCTCAGGGGGGAGGGGCTCTGGGGTTTGGTGAGGATGGATTCCAGTCCAGTTCATCACATCTTGTCATCCGTGGCTTTTGACCCCATGACTGAGAGTGGGGATTCTTGCTGAACAAGGGCGTATAGCGTAGAACAATGCATATTTTATTACATTGATTTATATATATATTGCTCTTTTTCTGTGCATTATATTATATTATTATTATGTTTTATTATATTGCATTTTATAAATTGCATTTTTATTTTTATATGTTTAACTTTATACAGTTTTACTTTTTTACTTATTTTTATTCTATTCGGTTTTTTTTATAACTACTGCTGTCGTCGGGTTTTGCACATAAGATTTTCCCTCACTGCTTATACTTGTGTAAACTGTGAAGTGACAATAAACTGGACTCTAATTCCTGTGTGTTGTTGGGCACCACAGTCTGACATGGCATGAAGCCAGCTAGCACGGTTTAGACTTGTCTGTCAATGCTGTTTGTGAGTGTGTTTGTTCAATGGCAGACAGCGCTCTACTGGCAGAGCTCATCACCCTAGGGGCCCTGGGGCCATTCCTTTGTGCCAACACGGCCCAACACCTACATGTCTCAACGTGTGTGTGTGTGTGTGTGTGTGTGTGTGTGTGTGTGTGTGTGTGTGTGTGTGTGTGTGTGTGTGTGTGTGTGTGCGTGTGTGCGTGTGTGCGTGTGTGTGTGTGTGTGTGTGTGTGCGTGTGTGCGTGCGTGTGTGTGTGTGTGTGTGTGTGTGTGTGTGTGTGTGTGTATGTGTGTGTGTGTGTGTGTGTGTGTGTGTGTGTGCCTGCCTGCCTGTAAAGGGTGGAACCCAAAACAAACAAGGAAACAACACAAGAAGAATCCAACCCAACAACCCTGTCTATTATAGAATTTTAACCCTTTATAAACATGATATCCCTTTACATTATAGATCTATAACCCATTATAAACATGATAACCCTATCTATTATATAACTATTACCCATTCTAAACATGATAACCCTTTATCTTATAAACATGAAAACCCTGTCTATTTTAGAACTATAACCCATTATAAACATGATAACCTTGTCTTAAATACATACATAACCCGCTAAAAAGCATGTCATCACATTTATTATAATGTTTATGGTCAGTTTTCTACTCAATATTTGAATGCTATAAAATAAACATAATAATACAGTTTCAGTCATGAACCTTTTGATGGTAATCAATAGTCTAAATGTGTTAAAGTCTGTGCTTCAAATGGACTAAAAGTATCGTCAGAGACGGTGTGTGTCTGAGCTTCTAGTCATCAGAGCTCTCTGTCTATGGTTCATATTTTAATAAAGTTATTATTGTGTATGACTGAGTGAAGTCCTGGAACAACAGCCTAGAAGAGGTTGAAGTGGACCAACTGGTTGGTTCACTATATCTTACTGCCTTGATACCGCCCTGACCTTCAGAGAACAGAACAACAATCCTTGTCCCCGTAGCTCAGTGTCATCAGTAGGGGTCGATGGTAGCCGATGACATTGCCTCACAACAGCTTTAGCAGCACAAAGTGCACATATTCTTCTGCTTGTCTTTCCTCATTTAAAACGCCCTGAGAAACATTTAATACCTAAAGACCTTCAGGCCTAAAAACCTTTTGATTTAGGAAGGCCTTTTTATGTTAATATCAGTGCTCACTATTTTCAGTAATTGTATTGTGTGTGTTTGCTATGTTTTTAACTTTGAAGCACTCTGATATGCTCTTTCAAATGAAAAGTGCAATATAACTAAAATGATTATCATAATCCTAATCATCATTATTATTATTAAAGTTCTTTCCCCGGGTGGCGTGACATAGAGTCTTCCTGAGTGTCCTGACCAGACGTGTAGCGGACTGTGTAGCTGGAAGGCTGGAGACGTAGACTCAACCTTCTATTAGAGCGGGTGGCTTGGACTTGGGGTTCATGGAAGTCCATTCCAAAGGTTGCTGATCACTAACAAGGGTGAAAGGTGCTCCGTAAATGTACATGTGAAAATGTTCACAGCCCCACACAATGGAAAGAGCCTCAGGTTCTGTTTGTGAGTGTGTTTGTTCAATGGCAGACAGCGCTCTACTGGCAGAGCTCATCACCCTAGGGGGCCCTGGGGCCATTCCTTTGTGCCAACACGGCCCCCAGACCTACATGCATCAACGTGTGTGTGTGTGTGTGTGTGTGTGTGTGTGTGTGTGTGTGTGTGTGTGTGTGTGTGTGTGTGTGTGTGTGTGTGTGTGTGTGTGTGCCTGCCTGCCTGTAAAGGGTGGAACCCAAAACAAACCAGGAAACAACACAAGAAGAATCCAACACAACAACCCTGACTATTATAGAACTATAACCCTTTATAAACATGATAACCTTGTCTTAAATAGAAACATAACCTGCTAAAAATCATGCCATCACATTTATTATACTGTTTATGGTCAGTTTTCTACTCAATATTTGAATGCTATAAAATAAACATAATAATTCAGTTTCAGTCATGAACCTTTTGATGATAATCAATAGTCTAAATGTGTTAAAGTCTGTGCTTCAAATTGACTAAAAGTATCGTCAGAGACGGTGTGTGTCTGAGCTTCTAGTCATCAGAGCTCTCTGTCTATGGTTCATATTTTAATAAAGTTATTATTGTGTATGACTGAGTGAAGTCCTGGAACAACAGCCTAGAAGAGGTTGAACTGGACCAACTGGTTGGTTCACTATATCTTACTTCCTTGATACCGAGTCGGACGCTTCGGTGTTGATCACTTCATTACAGCAGGAAGACGACTAAGGTACTGTAGTCAACTCTGATCAGTGATATATCATACATATATATCACTAATATATCATCATATATCACTTTATTACAGCAGGAAGACGACTAAGGTACTGTAGTCAACTCTGATCTGTGATATATCATACATATATATCACTAATATATCATCATATATCACTTTATTACAGCAGGAAGACGACTAAGGTACTGTAACTGTCAACTCTGATCCCTGATGTATTATAAATATATATCTATATAAATATCTAACATTTGTGTATAATATCAATTGGTTGATTAAACTGTTTTACACATTATTAAATATGTTATTTAAATGTTATGTTAAGTAGCCTACTTGAAACCTCTCACTGTTATATGAAGTTAATCAGTCACACTGCTAATTCAACTAATATTTAACTATTTAATACTTAAAGGAGCAGGTAGGGGTCAGAGGTCATTAAGGAGCAGGTAGGGGTTAGTGGTCATTAAGGAGCAGGTAGGGGTTAGTGGTCATTAAGGAGCAGGTAGGGGTCAGAGGTCATTAAGGAGCAGGTAGGGGTTAGAGGTAATTTAGGATCTTTACCTCACTAACCCCACATCCTGCTTATAGTCCTCAGGGTTAACCTGAAGTGACTCACTAACCCCACATCCTGCTTGGTAGTATAGTCCTCAGGGTTAACCTGAAGTGACTCACTAACCCCACATCCTGCTTGGTAGTATAGTCCTCAGGGTTAACCTGAAGTGACTCACTAACCCCACATCCTGCTTGGTAGTATAGTCCTCAGGGTTAACCTGAAGTGACTCACTAACCCCACATCCTGCTTGGTAGTATAGTCCTCAGGGTTAACCTGAAGTGACTCACTAACCCCACATCCTGCTTGGTAGTATAGTCCTCAGGGTTAACCTGAAGTGACTCACTAACCCCACAACCTGCATGGTAGTATAGTCCTCAGGGTTAACCTGAAGTGACTCACTAACCCCACATCCTGCTTGGTAGTATAGTCCTCAGGGTTAACCTGAAGTGACTCACTAACCCCACATCCTGCTTGGTAGTATAGTCCTCAGGGTTAACCTGAAGTGACTCACTAACCCCACATCCTGCTTGGTAGTATAGTCCTCAGGGTTAACCTGAAGTGACTCACTAACCCCACGTCCTGCTTGGTAGTATAGTCCTCAGGGTTAACCTGAAGTGACTCACTAACCCCACATCCTGCTTGGTAGTATAGTCCTGAGGGTTAACCTGAAGTGACTCACTAACCCCACATCCTGCTTGGTAGTATAGTCCTCAGGGTTAACCTGAAGTGACTCACTAACCCCACATCCTGCTTGGTAGTATAGTCCTCAGGGTTAACCTGAAGTGACTCACTAACCCCACATCCTGCTTGGTAGTATAGTCCTCAGGGTTAACCTGAAGTGACTCACTAACCCCACATCCTGCTTGGTAGTATAGTCCTCAGGGTTAACCTGAAGTGACTCACTAACCCCACATCCTGCTTGGTAGTATAGTCCTCAGGGTTAACCTGAAGTGACTCACTAACCCCACATCCTGCTTGGTAGTATAGTCCTCAGGGTTAACCTGAAGTGACTCACTAACCCCACATCCTGCTTGGTAGTATAGTCCTCAGGGTTAACCTGAAGTGACTCACTAACCCCACATCCTGCTTGGTAGTATAGTCCTCAGGGTTAACCTGAAGTGACTCACTAACCCCACATCCTGCTTGGTATAGTCCTCAGGGTTAACCTGAAGTGACTCACTAACCCCACATCCTGCTTGGTAGTATAGTCCTCAGGGTTAACCTGAAGTGACTCACTAACCCCACATCCTGCTTGGTAGTATAGTCCTCAGGGTTAACCTGAAGTGACTCACTAACCCCACATCCTGCTTGGTAGTATAGTCCTCAGGGTTAACCTGAAGTGACTCACTAACCCCACATCCTGCTTGGTAGTATAGTCCTCAGGGTTAACCTGAAGTGACTCACTAACCCCACATCCTGCTTGCTAGTATAGTCCTCAGGGTTAACCTGAAGTGACTCACTAACCCCACATCCTGCTTGGTAGTATAGTCCTCAGGGTTAACCTGAAGTGACTCACTAACCCCACATCCTGCTTGGTAGTATAGTCCTCAGGGTTAACCTGAAGTGACTCACTAACCCCACATCCTGCTTGGTAGTATAGTCCTCAGGGTTAACCTGAAGTGACTGACTAACCCCACATCCTGCTTGGTAGTATAGTCCTCAGGGTTAACCTGAAGTGACTCACTAACCCCACATCCTGCTTGGTAGTATAGTCCTCAGGGTTAACCTGAAGTGACTCACTAACCCCACATCCTGCTTGGTAGTATAGTCCTCAGGGTTAACCTGAAGTGACTCACTAACCCCACATCCTGCTTGGTAGTATAGTCCTCAGGGTTAACCTGAAGTGACTCACTAACCCCACATCCTGCTTGGTAGTATAGTCCTCAGGGTTAACCTGAAGTGACTCACTAACCCCACATCCTGCTTGGTAGTATAGTCCTCAGGGTTAACCTGAAGTGACTCACTAACCCCACATCCTGCTTGGTAGTATAGTCCTCAGGGTTAACCTGAAGTGACTCACTAACCCCACATCCTGCTTGGTAGTATAGTCCTCAGGGTTAACCTGAAGTGACTCACTAACCCCACATCCTGCTTGGTAGTATAGTCCTCAGGGTTAACCTGAAGTGACTCACTAACCCCACATCCTGCTTGCTAGTATAGTCCTCAGGGTTAACCTGAAGTGACTCACTAACCCCACATCCTGCTTGGAAGTATAGTCCTCAGGGTTAACCTGAAGTGACTCACTAACCCCACATCCTGCTTGGTAGTATAGTCCTCAGGGTTAACCTGAAGTGACTCACTAACCCCACATCCTGCTTGGTAGTATAGTCCTCAGGGTTAACCTGAAGTGACTGACTAACCCCACATCCTGCTTGGTAGTATAGTCCTCAGGGTTAACCTGAAGTGACTCACTAACCCCACATCCTGCTTGGTAGTATAGTCCTCAGGGTTAACCTGAAGTGACTCACTAACCCCACATCCTGCTTGGTAGTATAGTCCTCAGGGTTAACCTGAAGTGACTCACTAACCCCACATCCTGCTTGGTAGTATAGTCCTCAGGGTTAACCTGAAGTGACTCACTAACCCCACATCCTGCTTGGTAGTATAGTCCTCAGGGTTAACCTGAAGTGACTCACTAACCCCACATCCTGCTTGGTAGTATAGTCCTCAGGGTTAACCTGAAGTGACTCACTAACCCCACATCCTGCTTGGTAGTATAGTCCTCAGGGTTAACCTGAAGTGACTCACTAACCCCACATCCTGCTTGGTAGTATAGTCCTCAGGGAAGCAGCATGTGAGGCTCACAGCAGGAGTCACCGTGATAACTGAACTGAGATCAGTCTCAGCTGGTATCTGAAACTGAAGATTCTGCTATTCCCTGAATTCTGTCTTAACATCTCCGGTTAACCTGCAAATCCAGCTTCTTGAAATCGGCTGGGGTCTCCGGTCTGCTATGAATGAGGAGAGAGAGGAGGGGGATCCTACCTCTAAAAGCTCTCTGTCTGGGGAACATGGCCGCCAGAGCAGAGCTAACAGGTGAGAAGAGGATCTCTAAGTGTCTGTGACTGTGGTCCATCTCAGAGCTCAGCAGTGATTAGATTAGATTAGACTAGAATAGATTAGATTCAAATGTATTGTCACTGTGCAGCACAAATACAGTACAGCAACAATTATTTAGCATCTAACCAGTGTGCACATGTTGCAGTAAAGTGCAGGTGATATAGTTTACAGGGTTAGGGTTACATTTACAGTTACAGGTTAAAGACAGTCTAGGTATAAATGTGATATGATCATAATAATAGGTATATGAATATACAGGTAAGAGAGACTTTAACAGGTAGTGATCAGGGGTATGCAGTGAAAGCAGGATAAATACTGTATATATAAATGTAAATGTATATAGAAGTGAGCATATATATATGTGTGGCATATATAAATGTATATAGAGGAGTAGGAGCAGTTCTATCAACATATGTAAACATGTATGGCAGGTACAGTAAACAGGTATCTTAGTAATAATAAATATGTAAACTATAGAGAGGTGGTAGTTGTGATACAGCTTTTACAGTTAGTCAAAGGCATGGCAGGGGGGGGAGCAGAGGGGGCGTCAGTAGGGGGGGTTGCAGCAGCAGGGGGGGGGGACAGCAGAGGCATGGCAGCAGGGGTTGGGCAGCAGGGGGTTGGGGGCTGTCTTTGTGGTACAGAGTTCAGGGAGATGACAGCTGAGGGGAAGAAGCTGTTCCTCAGCCTGCTTGACTTGGAAAAAAGGTTCCTGTAGCGCCTCCCGGAGGGGAGGAGGGCTAACAGTCCATGGGTGAGAGGGGTCATCCACTATTTGTTTTTATCAGGACACCACTGACACCGTTAGTGTCAGTAAAAGCTGTGTGTGTGTTGTGTTGAAGACCAGAGCAGAAGGAGAGAGCAGACTCCCCTGGACCCAGCTGTGTCTCCATGAAGAGTGACCGGTCTATGAATCATCCTCCTCAGTTTAAAGATGGACGCCCCTCCAGAGAGGAAAGGTAGGAGCGACAAACAGACGATTTTTGCTCAAAACTAAAATCATTGTCCTGTTTCCTACTGCTTCTGCTTCCTTTGTTTTTCAGTGTGTGTGTGTGTGTGTGTGTGTGTGTGTGTGTGTGTGTGTGTGTGTGTGTGTGTGTGTGTGTGTGTGTGTGTGTGTGTGTGTGTGTGTGTGTGTGTGTGTGTGTGTGTGTGTGTGTTCTCCACAGACGACACCAGGAGAGGTCAAAGGTTACCAGTGCTGGGTCTGTACAGCAGCATCAAACAGAGCTGATCAAGGTGTGTAAAAGTCCAACAAGACATTAGCCTTCAGCTCTACATGAACATTAAAAAGCATCTCTTGTGGTGCTCAGAGTCTCCAGGCTTCCCTCTTTAGACCAGACGTGAATCAAGGCCAGATGCTTCTGATGTCCTCAGCTCACAGGAAAGTTCTCATTCATGTTCTGTTCCAGAGGGCTGAGGAGAACGCACACGCTTTTCTAGACCAGGAGCTGAAGAAGCTCTGGAGGGTTCTCTTCCCACATGACCCACAAGGCTCAGAGAGTCAGAGGGAGGAGGAGGAGGAGGAGGAGGAGGATGGGAAGAACGAGGAGCAGAGGAGGCGCGCCATAGAGGGAGTGACCGACATCACACTGCTCTGCCTTATGGAGATGAACCAGGAGGAACTGGCCGACACACTGAGGAGTGGTAAGAGACTCTTATTTAGAAAACATAGAAGAGACTCTTATTTAGAAAACATAGAAGAGACTCTTATTTAGAAAACATAGAAGAGACTCTTATTTAGAAAACATAGAAGAGACTCTTATTTAGAAAACATAGAAGAGACTCTTATTTAGAAAACATAGAGGAGACTCTTATTAAGAAAACATAGAAGAGACTCTTATTTAGAAAACATAAAAGAGACTCTTATTTAGAAAACATAGAAGAGACTCTTATTTAGAAAACATAAAAGAGACTCTTATTTAGAAAACATAGAAGAGACTTTTATTTAGAAAACATCGAAGATAGTCGTATTTAGAAAACATATAGACTCTTATTTTTAAAACGTAGACTCTTATTTAGAAAACATAGAGAATCTTATTTTGAAAACAGAAGAGACTCAAACAGAGACTTGTTTAAAATATTTCTACATTTCTATCTTTTCCAGATAAATCTCCTCTTGGAGGTCAAATGGTTTGATCCAGATGTGTAGGGTTAATGTGAGGCTTTCAGGTTGAGTGGTTTCATCCAAGGGCAGATATGTAGGGTTATTGTAGAGGCTTTCAGCTTTAGTGGTTTAATGCAGATATTTAGGGTTATTGTTATATATTATATATATATATATATATTATTGTGGGTATTATTAGGTTAAAGAATACACAATATACTACAGATCAACAGTAGAATACCTGAAGAGATGCAATAGTATCTTGTTATATCAGCGTATCAAGTCAGTAATAGTAATAGTATAGTAATAGTTCATTCTCATGGTGTATAAGACATGTAAAATACCTGTCTTCTGGGTTCTCTCATTTAGGAACTGCTGCAGTCCAGTGCCAACTTAACATCAAGTCTCATCTGATGCAGAAGTTCAGGCGTGTGTTTGAGGGAATCGCTAAAGCAGGACAGTCAACAGATCTGAATGACTTCTACACAGAGCTCTTCATCACAGAGAGAGTCAGTGGAGAGGTCAACAAGGAACATGAGGTCAGACTGATTGAAAAAGCTTCCAGGAAACCAGCCAAGGAGGAAACACCAATCAAACTTGAAGACATCTTTAAACCCTTACCTGGACAAGATCAACCAAGCAGAACCATAATGACAACTGGAGTGGCGGGCATTGGTAAAACCATCTTAACACACAAGTTCACTCTGGACTGGGCTGAAGGCAAAGCCAACCAGGACATAGACTTCACGCTTCCCTTCACTTTCAGAGAGCTGAATTTACTGAAAGAGAAAGAGTTTAGCTTGGTGGAACTTCTTCATCACTTCTTTATTCAAACCAAAGGAATCCGCAGGTATGACCTGTTCCAAGTGGTCTTCATCTTGGACGGTCTGGATGAGTGTCGACTTCCTCTGGACTTCCAGAACAATCCGATCTGGACCGATGTCACAAAGTCGACCTCGGTGGACGTGCTGCTGACAAACCTCATCAGGGGCGACCTGCTTCCCTCCGCTCGCATCTGGATAACCACACGCCCTGCGGCAGCCAATCAGATCCCTTCTGAGTGTGTTTGCATGGTGACAGAGGTGAGAGGGTTCACCGACCCACAGAAGGATGAGTACTTCAGGAAGAGATTCAGAGAGAAGACTCTGGCCATTAAAATCATCTCCCACATCAAGACATCCCGAAGCCTCCACATCATGTGTCACATCCCAGTCTTCTGTTGGATCAGTGCTACAGTTCTGGAGGACTTCTTCAAAACAACCCAGACAGGAGAAGTGATGCCTAACACCGTGACTCAGATGTACATCCACTTCCTGAGGGTCCAATCCATACAGGGGGACAGGAAGTACCATGGGAGTGCTGAAACAGATGCAGTCTGGAGTTCAGAGAGCAGGAAGATCATTGTTGCTCTGGGAAAACTGGCTTTTAACCAGCTGGAGAAAGGCAACCTGATATTCTACGAGGCAGACCTGGCAGAGTGTGACATGGATATCAGAGAAGCCTCAGTGTACTCAGGAGTGTTCACCCAGATCTTTAAAGAGGAATGTGGGCTGTACCAGGACAAGGTGTTCTGCTTTGTCCATCTGAGCATCCAGGAGTTTCTGGCTGCTCTTTATGTCTTCCTGTCCTTCATGGACACTGGTGTCAATCTGCTCTCAGATAAACATCGGCGAGGCAAGTGGTCTATTCTTGTTGGAAAGAAAACAGAGGTCCAACTCCTCTACCAGAGTGCTGTGGACAATGCCTTACAGAGTGAGAACGGACACCTGGACTTGTTCCTCCGCTTCCTCCTGGGCCTCTCTCTGAAGACCAATCAGATTCTCCTTCCAGGTCTGCTGAGACAGACAGGAAGTAGCTCACGGACCAATAAGCAAACAGTGTCTTACATCAAGAAGAAGTTAAGTGGAGACCTCTCTCCAGAGAGAAGCATCAATCTGTTCCACTGTCTGAATGAGCTGAACGACCGTTCTCTGGTGAAAGAGATCCAACAGTACCTGACATCAGGAAGTCTCACCACAGAAGATCTCTCTCCTGCTCAGTGGTCAGCTCTGGTCTTCATCTTACTGTCATCAGAAGAGGAGCTGGACGTGTTTGACCTGAAGAAATACTCTGCTTCAGAGGAGGGTCTTCTGAGGCTGCTGCCAGTGGTCAAAGTCTCCAAAACATCTCTGTAGGTTCACTAATAACATGTATTACAAAACACAATATACATGATACTAGAATATGAAAGTTAGAATAATATACAATCTCTGTAGGTTTACTTATAACATGTATTTTAATACACAATATACATTATACTAGAATATGAAAGTTAGAATAATATACAAAACATATATGTAGGTTCAGTAATAACATATATTACATTACAATAAACATTATACAAGAATATTAAAGTCATAATTAGATACAAAACAAATGTGTAGATTCATTCATAACATGTATTACAATGTACATTATATAGTTGAATATTAAAGTTATATAATATTCAAAACATATGAGCTGGGAGCAGGCTATAGGAGGGAGCCTTACATAAAAGTACAATTTCAAGTTCTATAATATACAAAACATATCGGTAGGTTCAATAATAGCATGTATTACAATACACTATACATTACACTAGAATATTAATGTTATATAATATTCAAAACTAATTTTATTTTTTCTAATATTTTATTTTCTAAACTACACAACATTTGGATTGTGAACCATTAGTAACAGCACCACTTCAGTAGGAAGTCCAGTAACAACTGGGTATTATACCAGGAAACACCACAACTGGGTTTTTCCCTGGCCTATTCATATTTGTGAATACTTGTTTTACAATTTGAATGAATTCTGGATAATACTGGACCAGGCTACCAATTCCACTCCACTATTGGCTGTTAAATCTTACCTACAGCGCTGTTATAATTTGTTAAACTTATATTTCTTATTCATAATGCTAGTAAAGACTGTGTTTTAATGGTGGTTTTAAGTGGTTTAAGTGGTTTTAATTATAATAAGCCCTTTCAACACAGTTCCTAACATGTTACTGTTGATGTTGTGTGAAGGCTGAATGGCTGTCGTCTGTCAGAGAGATGCTGTGAAGCTCTGGCCTCAGTTCTCAGCTCCAACTCCTCCAGTCTGAGAGAGCTGGACCTGAGTACCAACGACCTGCAGGATTCAGGAGTGAAGCTGCTCTCTGCTGGACTGGGGAGTCCACACTGTACACTGGAGACTCTCAGGTCAGTTGGACTCAATGAGCAAACACTTAGAGCACAGGGTTTGATATCAGAAGACATTCAACTGATTCCATGCATTGAGGAGATCTTTAGAACCAAGTGACATTCTCCATCACTAAGGACCGCAACCACCCTGGGCTCCATCTCATCTCCCCCCTACCGTCCGGTTGCTGGTTCTGCAGCATCCGTACAAGGACTACCAGGTTCAAGGAGAGTTAATATCCACAGACAGTGACCTACTGAACTGCTAGGAGTGTTGCCACCGTCAAAACATTACACTATCATAACATTGTCATTAACATTACACTATCATAACATTGTCATTAACATTAAACTATCATAACATTGTCATTAACATTACACTATCATAACATTGTCATTAACATTACACTATCATAACATTGTCATTAACATTACACTATCGTAACATGTCATTAACATTACACTATCATAACATTGTCATTAACATTACACTATCATAACATTGTCATTAACATTACACTATCATAACATGTCATTAACATTACTCTGTCATACTTTTCTGGACATTCTGGACTCATTACAGTTACTGTACTGCACTGTATTCATGATGCTGCTGCACTAATGGCACTTTAAAATACTTTTATATGCTTTATGTACATTTAAAAACATGTACATATCATCCATTAGTCACTTTATTGTTATTTATATTGTCATTTTTATTGTGTATAGTATTTTTATAGTATAGTTGTATATAAATTCATACTCGGGGAGGGAATGGGGAGTAAGCGTTCTATTGTACTTGTTGCCAATGGCAAATAAATCTCTTGAATCTTGATTTACATCCATAAAAGTATCAATTCAGACTCCTAAATAATTAATTTTCTGAGAAATAAGGTAACATATTTAGGATGTTGTTGCCCTGATAGTATGAGGACATGTTAAATTCTGAGTTTGTTAAAAGTGGATTAAGGTGTTTGTTGTATTACATTCATATTATACTCATAGATAGTAAGGTGGAATTTAGAGTTGGTTAGTGAAGTTTATCAACAACCTTTTCCTTAAAATGTGCCTTTTTAAGGAAACTTTAATTATTACCTTTGCTGAATATTTGTACATATTTTAGACAGCTCATTTAAATATCTATTTTTTACATTGACTACACTTCTCTTGTGCTCATTATTGAAGTAAAATACTTGTGTTCTTTCAACCCAGTTCCTAACATGTTCCTGTTGATGTTGTGTGAAGGCTGAATGGCTGTCATCTGTCAGAGAGATGCTGTGAAGCTCTGGCCTCAGTTCTCAGCTCCAACTCCTCCAGTCTGAGAGAGCTGGACCTGAGTACCAACGACCTGCAGGATTCAGGAGTGAAGCTGCTCTCTGCTGGACTGGGGAGTCCACACTGTACACTGGAGACTCTCAGGTCAGTTGGACTCAATGAGCAAACACTTACAGCACAGGGTTTGATATCAGAAGACATTCAACTGATTCCATGCATTGAGGAGATCTTTAGAACCAGGTGACCATCTCCATCACTAAGGAACTCAACCACCCTGGGCTCCATCTCTTCTCCCCCTACCATCTGGTCGCTGGTTCTGCAGCATCCGTACAATGACTACCAGGTTTAGGACAGTTTATATCCACAGACAGTGACCTACTGAACTGCTAGGAGTGCTGACACTGTCATAACATGTCATTAACATTACACTATCATAACATTGTCATTAACATTACACTATCATAACATTGTCATTAACATTACACTATAATAACATTGTCATTAACATTACACTATAATGACATTGTCATTAACATTACATTAACATAACAAGTCATTACATTACACGATCATAACATTGTCATTTACATTACGCTATCATAATATGTCATTAACATTACACTATCATAACATGTCATTAACATTACACTGGCATAACATGTCATTAACATTACTCTATAATAACATTGTCATTACACTGTCATAACATTGTCATTAACATTACACTATCATAACATGTCATTAACATTACACTGTCATAACATGTCATTAACATTACACTATAATAACATTGTCATTAACATTACACTTTCATAACATTGTCATTAACATTACACTATCATAACATGTCATTAACATTACACTATCATAACATGTCATTAACATTACACTATTATAACATTGTCATTAACATTACACTATCATAATATGTCATTAACATTACACTAGCATAACATGTCATTAACATTACACTAGCATAACATGTCATTAACATTACACTATCATAACATGTCATTAACATTACACTATCATAACATGTCATTAACATTACACTATCATAACATGTCATTAACATTACACTATCATAACATGTCATTAACATTACACTATCATAACATGTCATTAACATTACACTATCATAACATGTCATTAACATTACACTATCATAACATGTCATTAACATTACACTATCATAACATGTCATTAACATTACACTATCATAACATGTCATTAACATTACTCTGTCATACTTTGCTGGACTTTCTGGACTCATTACAGTTACTGTACTGCACTGTATTCATGATGCTGGTGCACTATTGGCACTTTAAAATGCTTTAATATGCTTTATGTACAATTCAAAACATGTACATATCCATTAGTCACTTTATTGTTTTTTCTATTGTCATTTTTATTGTGTATAGTATTTTTATAGTATAGTGGTATATAAATTCATACTCGAAGAGGGAATGAGGAGTAACCGTTCTATTGTACTTGTTGCCAATGGCAAATAAATCTCTTGAATCTTGATTTACATCAATAAAAGTATAAATTCAGACTCCTAAATAATACATTTTCAGAGAAATAAGGTAACATATTTAAGATGTTGTTATCCTGATAGTATAAGGACATGTTACATTCTGAGTTTGTTAACGGTTGTTTAAGGTGTATGTTGTATTACATTCATATTCTACTCATAGACAGTAAGGTGGAATTTAGAGTTGGTTAGTAAAGTTTATCAACAACCTTTTCCTTAAAATGTGCCTTTTTAAGGAAACTTTAATTATTACCTTTGCTGAATATTTGTACATATTTTTTACAGCTAACTGGTATCATTTAAATATCAATTTTTTACATTGACTACACTTTTCTTTTGTTCATTATTGAAGTAAAAGACTTGTGTTCTTTCAACCCAGTTCCTAACATGTTCCTGTTGATGTTGTGTGAAGGCTGAATGGCTGTCATCTGTCAGAGAGATGCTGTGAAGCTCTGGCCTCAGTTCTCAGTTCCAACTCCTCCAGTCTGAGAGAGCTGGACCTGAGTACCAACGACCTGCAGGATTCAGGAGTGAAGCTGCTCTCTGCTGGACTGGGGAGTCCACCCTGTACACTGGTGACTCTCAGGTCAGTTGGACTCAATGAGCAAACACTTACAGCACAGGGTTTGATATCAGAAGACATTCAACTGATTCCATGCATTGAGGAGATCTTTAGAACCAGGTGACCATCTCCATCACTAAGGAACTCAACCACCCTGGGCTCCATCTCTTCTCCCCCTACCATCTGGTCGCTGGTTCTGCAGCATCCGTACAATGACTACCAGGTTTAAGACAGTTTATATCCACAGACAGTGACCTACTGAACTGCTAGGAGTGCTAACACTGTCATAACATGTCATTAACATTACACTATCATAACATTGTCATTAACATTACACTAGCATAACATTGTCATTAACATTACACTATAATAACATTGTCATTAACATTACACTATAATGACATTGTCATTAACATTACATTAACATAACATGTCATTACCATTACACTATCATAACATTGTCATTAACTTTAAACTATCATAACATTGTCATTAACGTGACACTATCGTAACATTGTCATTAACATGGCACTATCATAACATTACACTATCATAACATTGTCATTAACATGACACTATCGTAACATTGTCATTAACATGACACTATCATAACATTACACTATCATAACATTGTCATTAACATTACACTATCATAACATGTCATTAACATTACACTATCATAACATGTCATTAACATTACACTGTCATAACATGTCATTAACATTACACTATAATAACATTGTCATTAACATGACACTATCATAACATTGTCATTAACATGACACTATCGTAACATTGTCATTAACATGACACTATCATAACATTACACTATCATAACATTGTCATTAACATGACACTATCATAACATTACACGATCATAACATTGTCATTTACATTACGCTATCATAATATGTCATTAACATTACACTATCATAACATGTCATTAACATTACACTGTCATAACATGTCATTAACATTACTCTATAATAACATTGTCATTAACATTACACTGTCATAACATTGTCATTAACATTACACTGTCATAACATGTCATTAACATTACACTGTCATAACATGTCATTAACATTACACTATAATAACATTGTCATTAACATTACACTATCATAACATTGTCATTAACATTACACTATAATAACATTGTCATTAACATTACACTATCATAACATGTCATTAACATTACACTATCATAACATGTCATTAACATTACACTATTATAACATTGTCATTAACATTACACTATCATAACATGTCATTAACATTACACTAGCATAACATGTCATTAAAATTACACTATCATAACATGTCATTAACATTACACTATCATAACATGTCATTAACATTACACTATCATAACATGTCATTAACATTACACTATCATAACATGTCATTAACATTACACTATCATAACATGTCATTAACATTACACTATCATAACATGTCATTAACATTACTCTATCATAACATGTCATTAACATTACACTATCATAACATTGTCATTAACATTACACTATCATAACATGTCATTAACATTACACTATCATAACATTGTCATTAACATTACACTATCATAACATGTCATTAACATTACTCTGTCATACTTTGCTGGACTTTCTGGACTCATTACAGTTACTGTACTGCACTGTATTCATGATGCTGTTGCACTATTGGCACTTTAAAATGCTTTTATATGTTTTATGTACAATTCAAAACATATACATATCCATTAGTCACTTTATTGTTTTTTCTATTGTCATTATTATTGTGTATAGTATTTTTATAGTATAGTTGTATATAAATTCATACTCGAAGAGGGAATGAGGAGTAACCGTTCTATTGTACTTGTTGCCAATGGCAAATAAATCTCTTGAATCTTGATTTACATCAATAAAAGTATAAATTCAGACTCCTAAATAATACATTTTCAGAGAAATAAGGTAACATATTTAAGATGTTGTTGCCCTGATAGTATGAGGACATGTTACATTCTGAGTTTGTTAACGGTTGTTTAAGGTGTATGTTGTATTACATTCATATTCTACTCATAGACAGTAAGGTGGAATTTAGAGTTGGTTAGTAAAGTTTATCAACAACCTTTTCCTTAAAATGTGCCTTTTTAAGGAAACTTGAATTATTACCTTTGCTGAATATTTGTACATCTTTTTTACAGCTAACTGGTATTATTTAAATATCTATTTTTTACATTGACTACACTTTTCTTGTGTTCATTATTGAAGTAAAAGACTTGTGTTCTTTCAACCCAGTTCCTAACATGTTCCTGTTGATGTTGTGTGAAGGCTGAATGGCTGTGATCTGTCAGAGAGATGCTGTGAAGCTCTGGCCTCAGTTCTCAGCTCCAACTCCTCCAGTCTGAGAGAGCTGGACCTGAGTACCAACCATCTGCAGGAATCAGGAGTGAAGCTGCTCTCTGCTGGACTGGAGAGTCCACACTGTACACTGGAGACTCTCAGGTCAGTTGGACTCAATGAGCAAACACTTACAGCACAGGGTTTGATATCAGAAGACATTAAACTGATTCCATGCATTGAGGAGATCTTTAGAACCAGGTGACCATCTCCATCACTAAGGACCACAACCACCCTGGGTACCATCTCTTCTCCCCCTACCGTCTGGTCGCTGGTTCTGCAGCATCCGTACAAGGAATACCAGGTTTAAGGATAGTTTATATCCACAGGCAGTGACCTACTGAACTGCTAGGAGTGCTAGCACTGTCATTAACATTACACTATCATAACATTGTCATTAACATTACACTATC
This sequence comes from Muraenolepis orangiensis, assembly GCA_027704905.1. NCBI lineage: Eukaryota > Metazoa > Chordata > Actinopteri > Gadiformes > Muraenolepididae > Muraenolepis > Muraenolepis orangiensis. Next base: position 22,480 of record JANIIK010000906.1, on the reverse strand, counting down.
ATAACATTGTCATTAACATTACACTATCATAACATTGTAATTAACATTACACTTTCATAACATTATCACTAACATTACACTATCATAACATTGTCATTAACATTACACTATTATAACTTTGTCATTAACATTACACTATCATAACATTGTCAATAACATTACATTACCATAATGTTGTCATTAACATTACACTATCATAACGTTGTCATTAACATTATACTATCATAACATTGTCATTAACATTACACTATCATAAGATGTCATTAACATTACACTATCATAACATTGTCATTAACATTACACTATCATAACATTGTCAATAACATTACACTGTCATAAGATGTCATTAACATTACACTATCATAACATTGTCATTAACATTACACTATCATAACATTGTCATTAATATTACACTGTCATAAGATGTCATTAACATTACACTATCATAACATTGTCATTAACATTACACTATCATAATATTGTCAGTAACATTACACTATCATAACATTGTCATTACATTACACTATCATAACATGTCATTAACATTACACTATCATAACATGTCATTAACATTACACTATTATAGCATGTCATTAACATTACACTATCATAACATGTCATTAACATTACACTATCATAACATGTTATTAACATTACACTATTATAGCATTTCATTAACATTACACTATTATAGCATGCCATTAACATTACACTATCATAACATTGTCATTAACATGACACTATCATAACATTACACGATCATAACATTGTCATTAACATTACTCTATCATAACGTGTCATTAACATTACACTATCATAACATGTCATTAACATTACACTGTCATAACATGTCATTAACATTACACTATAATAACATTGTCATTAACATTACACTGTCATAACATTGTCATTAACATTACACTATAATAACATTGTCATTAATATTACACTATAATAACATTGTCATTAACATTACACTATCATAACATTGTCATTAACATTACACTATAATAACATTGTCATTACCATTACACTATCATAACATGTCATTAACATTACACTATCATAACATGTCATTAACATTACACTATCATAACATGTCATTAACATTACACTATCATAACATGTCATTAACATTACACTATCATAACATGTCATTAACATTACACTATCATAACATGTCATTAACATTACACTCTTATAGCATGTCATTAACATTACACTATCATAACATTGTCATTAACATTACACTATCATAACATTGTCATTAACATTACACTATCATAATATGTCATTAACATGACACTATTATAGCATGTCATTAACATGACACTATTATAGCATGTCATTAACATTACACTATCATAACATGTCATTAACATTACACTATCATAACATTGTCATTAACATTACACTATCATAACATTGTCATTAACATTACACTATCATAACATGTCATTAACATTACACTATCATAACATGTCATTAACATTACACTATTATAGCATGTCATTAACATTACACTATCATAGTATGTCATTAACATTACACTATCATAACATGTCATTAACATTACTCTGTCATACTTCACTGGACTTTCTGGACTCATCACAGTTACTGCACTGCACTGTATTCATGATGCTGGTGCACTACTGGCACTTTAAAATGCTTTTATATCCTTTATGTACATTTCAAAACATGTACATATCATCCATTAGTCACTTTATTGTTTTTTCTATTGTCATTTTTATTATGTATAGTATTTTTATAGTATAGTTGTATATAAATTCATACTCGAAGAGGGAATGGGGAGTAAGCGTTCTATTGTACATCCATAAAAGTATAAATTCAGACTCCTAAATAATACATTTTCAGAGAAATAAGGTAACATATTTAAGATGTTGTTATCCTGATAGTATGAGGACATGTTAAATTCTGAGTTTGTTAACGGTTGTTTAAGGTGTTTGTTGTATTACATTCATATTCTACTCATAGACAGTAAGGTGGAATTTAGAGTTGGTTAGAAAAGTTTATCAACATCCTTTTCCTTAAAATGTGCCATTTTAAGGAAACTTTAATTATTACCTTTGCTAAATATTTGTACATATATTAGACAGCTAACTGTTATCATTTAAATATCTATTTTTTACATTGACTACACTTCTCTTGTGCTCATTATTGAAGTAAAAGACTTGTGTTCTTTCAACACAGTTCCTAACATGTTCCTGTTGATGTTGTGTGAAGGCTGAATGGCTGTCGTCTGTCAGAGAGATGCTGTGAAGCTCTGGCCTCAGTTCTCAGCTCCAACTCCTCCAGTCTGAGAGAGCTGGACCTGAGTACCAACGACCTGCAGGATTCAGGAGTGAAGCTGCTCTCTGCTGGACTGGGGAGTCCACACTGTACACTGGAGACTCTCAGGTCAGTTGGACTCAATGAGCAAACACTTACAGCACAGGGTTTGATATCAGAAGACATTCAACTGATTCCATGCATTGAGGAGATCTTTAGAACCAGGTGACCATCTCCATCACTAAGGACCACAACCACCCTGGGTACCATCTCTTCTCCCCTACAGTCTGGTCGCTGGTTCTGCAGCATCCGTATAAGGACTACCAGGTTTAAGGACAGTTTATATCCACAGGCAGTGACTTACTGAACTGCTAGGAGTGCTGCCACTATCATAACATTGTCATTAACATTACACTGTCATAACATGTCATTAACATTACACTATAATAACATTGTCATTAACATTACACTATAATAACATTGTCATTAACATTACACTATCATAACATTGTCATTAACATTACACTATAATAACATTGTCATTAACATTACACTATAATAACATTGTCATTAACATTACATTATCATAACATGTCATTACCATTACACTATCATAACATTGTCATTAACTTTAAACTATCATAACATTGTCATTAACATGACACTATAATAACATTGTCATTAACATTACACTGTCATAACATGTCATTAACATTACACTATAATAACATTGTCATTACCATTACACTATCATAACATTGTCATTAACATTACACTATCATAACATGTCATTAACATTACACTATCATAACATTGTCATTAACATTACACTATCATAACATTGTCATTAACATTACACTATCATAACATTGTCATTAACATTACACTATAATAACATTGTCATTAACATTACACTATAATAACATTGTCATTAACATTACATTATCATAACATGTCATTACCATTACACTATCATAACATTGTCATTAACTTTAAACTATCATAACATTGTCATTAACATGACACTATCATAACATTGTCATTAACATTACACTGTCATAACATTGTCATTACCATTACTCTATCATAACATTGTCATTACCATTACACTATCATAACATTGTCATTAACATTACACTATCATAACATGTCATTAACATTACACTATCATAACATGTCATTAACATTACACTATCATAACATGTCATTAACATTACACTATCATAACATGTCATTAACATTACACTATCATAACATGTCATTAACATTACACTATAATAACATTGTCATTAACATTACATTATCATAACATGTCATTACCATTACACTATTACATTAACATTAACATTAACATTAACACAACGTGACCTACTGAACTGCTAGGAGTGCTGCCACTATCATAACATTGTCATTAACATTACACTGTCATAACATGTCATTAACATTACACTATAATAACATTGTCATTAACATTACACTATAATAACATTGTCATTAACATTACACTATCATAACATTGTCATTAACATTACACTATAATAACATTGTCATTAACATTACACTATAATAACATTGTCATTAACATTACATTATCATAACATGTCATTACCATTACACTATCATAACATTGTCATTAACTTTAAACTATCATAACATTGTCATTAACATGACACTATCATAACATTGTCATTAACATGACACTATCATAACATTGTCATTAACATTACACTGTCATAACATTGTCATTAACATTACACTATAATAACATTGTCATTACCATTACACTATCATAACATTGTCATTAACATTACACTATCATAACATGTCATTAACATTACACTATCATAACATGTCATTAACATTACACTATCATAACATGTCATTAATATTACACTATCATAACATGTCATTAACATTACACTATCATAACATTGTCATTAACATTACACTATCATAACATTGTCATTAACATTACACTATCATAATATGTCATTAACATTACACTATTATAGCATGTCATTAACATTACACTATTATAGCATGTCATTAACATTACACTATCATAACATGTCATTAACATTACACTATCATATCATTGTCATTAACATTACACTATCATAACATTGTCATTAACATTACACTATCATAACATGTCATTAACATTACACTATCATAACATGTCATTAACATTACACTATTATAGCATGTCATTAACATTACACTATCATAACATGTCATTAACATTACACTATCATAACATGTCATTAACATTACTCTGTCATACTTCACTGGACTTTCTGGACTCATCACAGTTACTGCACTGCACTGTATTCATGATGCTGGTGCACTACTGGCACTTTAAAATGCTTTTATATCCTTTATGTACATTTCAAAACATGTACATATCATCCATTAGTCACTTTATTGTTTTTTCTATTGTCATTTTTATTATGTATAGTATTTTTATAGTATAGTTGTATATAAATTCATACTCGAAGAGGGAATGAGGAGTAAGTGTTCTATTGTACATCCATAAAAGTATAAATTCAGACTCCTAAATAATACATTTTCAGAGAAATAAGGTAACATATTTAAGATGTTGTTGCCCTGATAGTATGAGGACATGTTAAATTCTGAGTTTTTTAATAGTGGTTTAAGGTGTATGTTGTATTACATTCATATTCTACTCATAGACAGTAAGGTGGAATTTAGAGTTGGTTAGAAAAGTTTATCAACATCCTTTTCCTTAAAATGTGCCATTTTAAGGAAACTTTAATTATTACCTTTGCTAAATATTTGTACATATATTAGACAGCTAACTGTTATCATTTAAATATCTATTTTTTACATTGACTACACTTCTCTTGTGCTCATTATTGAAGTAAAATACTTGTGTTCTTTCAACCCAGTTCCTAACATGTTCCTGTTGATGTTGTGTGAAGGCTGAATGGCTGTCATCTGTCAGAGAGATGCTGTGAAGCTCTGGCCTCAGTTCTCAGCTCCAACTCCTCCAGTCTGAGAGAGCTGGACCTGAGTACCAACGACCTGCAGGATTCAGGAGTGAAGCTGCTCTCTGCTGGACTGGGGAGTCCACACTGTACACTGGAGACTCTCAGGTCAGCTGGACTCAATGAGCAAACACTTACAGCACAGGGTTTGATATCAGAATACATTCAACTGATTCCATGCATTGAAGAGATCTTTAGAACCAGGTGACCATCTCCATCACTAAGGACCACAACCACCCTGGGTACCATCTCTTCTCCCCTACAGTCTGGTCGCTGGTTCTGCAGCATCCGTATAAGGACTACCAGGTTTAAGGACAGTTTATATCCACAGGCAGTGACCTACTGAACTGCTAGGAGTGCTGCCACTATCATAACATTGTCATTAACATTACACTGTCATAACATGTCATTAACATTACACTATAATAACATTGTCATTAACATTACACTATAATAACATTGTCATTAACATTACACTATCATAACATTGTCATTAACATTACACTATAATAACATTGTCATTAACATTACACTATAATAACATTGTCATTAACATTACATTATCATAACATGTCATTACCATTACACTATCATAACATTGTCATTAACTTTAAACTATCATAACATTGTCATTAACATGACACTATAATAACATTGTCATTAACATGACACTGTCATAACATTGTCATTAACATTACACTGTCATAACATGTCATTAACATTACACTATAATAACATTGTCATTACCATTACACTATCATAACATTGTCATTAACATTACACTATCATAACATGTCATTAACATTACACTATCATAACATTGTCATTAACATTACACTATCATAACATTGTCATTAACATTACACTATCATAACATTGTCATTAACATTACACTATAATAACATTGTCATTAACATTACACTATAATAACATTGTCATTAACATTACATTATCATAACATGTCATTACCATTACACTATCATAACATTGTCATTAACTTTAAACTATCATAACATTGTCATTAACATGACACTATCATAACATTGTCATTAACATTACACTGTCATAACATTGTCATTACCATTACTCTATCATAACATTGTCATTACCATTACACTATCATAACATTGTCATTAACATTACACTATCATAACATGTCATTAACATTACACTATCATAACATGTCATTAACATTACACTATCATAACATGTCATTAACATTACACTATCATAACATGTCATTAACATTACACTATCATAACATGTCATTAACATTACACTATAATAACATTGTCATTAACATTACATTATCATAACATGTCATTACCATTACACTATTACATTAACATTAACATTAACATTAACACAACGTGACCTACTGAACTGCTAGGAGTGCTGCCACTATCATAACATTGTCATTAACATTACACTGTCATAACATGTCATTAACATTACACTATAATAACATTGTCATTAACATTACACTATAATAACATTGTCATTAACATTACACTATCATAACATTGTCATTAACATTACACTATAATAACATTGTCATTAACATTACACTATAATAACATTGTCATTAACATTACATTATCATAACATGTCATTACCATTACACTATCATAACATTGTCATTAACTTTAAACTATCATAACATTGTCATTAACATGACACTATCATAACATTGTCATTAACATGACACTATCATAACATTGTCATTAACATTACACTGTCATAACATTGTCATTAACATTACACTATAATAACATTGTCATTACCATTACACTATCATAACATTGTCATTAACATTACACTATCATAACATGTCATTAACATTACACATAACATGTCATTAACATTACACTATCATAACATGTCATTAATATTACACTATCATAACATGTCATTAACATTACACTATCATAACATTGTCATTAACATTACACTATCATAACATTGTCATTAACATTACACTATCATAATATGTCATTAACATTACACTATTATAGCATGTCATTAACATTACACTATTATAGCATGTCATTAACATTACACTATCATAACATGTCATTAACATTACACTATCATAACATTGTCATTAACATTACACTATCATAACATTGTCATTAACATTACACTATCATAACATGTCATTAACATTACACTATCATAACATGTCATTAACATTACACTATTATAGCATGTCATTAACATTACACTATCATAACATGTCATTAACATTACACTATCATAACATGTCATTAACATTACTCTGTCATACTTCACTGGACTTTCTGGACTCATCACAGTTACTGCACTGCACTGTATTCATGATGCTGGTGCACTACTGGCACTTTAAAATGCTTTTATATCCTTTATGTACATTTCAAAACATGTACATATCATCCATTAGTCACTTTATTGTTTTTTCTATTGTCATTTTTATTATGTATAGTATTTTTATAGTATAGTTGTATATAAATTCATACTCGAAGAGGGAATGAGGAGTAAGTGTTCTATTGTACATCCATAAAAGTATAAATTCAGACTCCTAAATAATACATTTTCAGAGAAATAAGGTAACATATTTAAGATGTTGTTGCCCTGATAGTATGAGGACATGTTAAATTCTGAGTTTTTTAATAGTGGTTTAAGGTGTATGTTGTATTACATTCATATTCTACTCATAGACAGTAAGGTGGAATTTAGAGTTGGTTAGAAAAGTTTATCAACATCCTTTTCCTTAAAATGTGCCATTTTAAGGAAACTTTAATTATTACCTTTGCTAAATATTTGTACATATATTAGACAGCTAACTGTTATCATTTAAATATCTATTTTTTACATTGACTACACTTCTCTTGTGCTCATTATTGAAGTAAAATACTTGTGTTCTTTCAACCCAGTTCCTAACATGTTCCTGTTGATGTTGTGTGAAGGCTGAATGGCTGTCATCTGTCAGAGAGATGCTGTGAAGCTCTGGCCTCAGTTCTCAGCTCCAACTCCTCCAGTCTGAGAGAGCTGGACCTGAGTACCAACGACCTGCAGGATTCAGGAGTGAAGCTGCTCTCTGCTGGACTGGGGAGTCCACACTGTACACTGGAGACTCTCAGGTCAGCTGGACTCAATGAGCAAACACTTACAGCACAGGGTTTGATATCAGAATACATTCAACTGATTCCATGCATTGAAGAGATCTTTAGAACCAGGTGACCATCTCCATCACTAAGGACCACAACCACCCTGGGTACCATCTCTTCTCCCCTACAGTCTGGTCGCTGGTTCTGCAGCATCCGTATAAGGACTACCAGGTTTAAGGACAGTTTATATCCACAGGCAGTGACCTACTGAACTGCTAGGAGTGCTGCCACTATCATAACATTGTCATTAACATTACACTGTCATAACATGTCATTAACATTACACTATAATAACATTGTCATTAACATTACACTATAATAACATTGTCATTAACATTACACTATCATAACATTGTCATTAACATTACACTATAATAACATTGTCATTAACATTACACTATAATAACATTGTCATTATCATAACATGTCATTACCATTACACTATCATAACATTGTCATTAACTTTAAACTATCATAACATTGTCATTAACATGACACTATCATAACATTGTCATTAACATGACATTTACATTTACATTTACATTTACATTTAGGGCATTTGGCAGACGCTTTTATCCAAAGCGACTTACAAGGTGTACATTAGTTGAAGCAGACAATAGCATAACACTGGGGTACGCAAACATATAAATACAGCAGTTCACAAGTATTCATATTGACAAGATGAATAACACAATTTCGTACTGCTAGGTCACCTGCTTAAGTAGCTGTGATAAGAGCGTGTTAACAACATTAAGGACATACACTTGCTAACATATACAACATGCTAAGAGCTATTAATGTCAGGACTTAAGCAAGTTTAGGGGTTTCACTATCATAACATTGTCATTAACATTACACTGTCATAACATGTCATTAACATTCCACTATAATAACATTGTCATTAACATTACACTATCATAACATTGTCATTAACATTACACTATAATAACATTGTCATTAACATTACACTATAATAACATTGTCATTAACATTACATTATCATAACCAGTCATTACCATTACACTATCATAACATTGTCATTAACTTTAAACTATCATAACATTGTCATTAACATGACACTATCATAACATTACACTATCATAACATTGTCATTAACATGACACTATCGTAACATTGTCATTAACATGACACTATCATAACATTACACTATCATAACATTGTCATTAACATTACACTATCATAACATGTCATTAACATTACACTGTCATAACATGTCATTAACATTACACTATAATAACATTGTCATTAACATGACACTATCATAACATTGTCATTAACATGACACTATCGTAACACTATCATAACATGACACTATCATAACATGACACTATCATAACATTACACGATCATAACATTGTCATTAACATGACACTATCATAACATTACACGATCATAACATTGTCATTAACATTACGCTATCATAACATGTCATTAACATTACACTATCATAAAATGTCATTAACATTACACTGTCATAACATGTCATTAACATTACACTATAATAACATTGTCATTAACATTACACTGTCATAACATGTCATTAACTTTACACTATAATAACATTGTCATTAACATTACACTATAATAACATTGTCATTATCATAACATGTCATTACCATTACACTATCATAACATTGTCATTAACTTTAAACTATCATAACATTGTCATTAACATGACACTATCATAACATTGTCATTAACATGACATTTACATTTACATTTACATTTACATTTAGGGCATTTGGCAGACGCTTTTATCCAAAGCGACTTACAAGGTGTACATTAGTTGAAGCAGACAATAGCATAACACTGGGGTACGCAAACATATAAATACAGCAGTTCACAAGTATTCATATTGACAAGATGAATAACACAATTTCGTACTGCTAGGTCACCTGCTTAAGTAGCTGTGATAAGAGCGTGTTAACAACATTAAGGACATACACTTGCTAACATATACAACATGCTAAGAGCTATTAATGTCAGGACTTAAGCAAGTTTAGGGGTTTCACTATCATAACATTGTCATTAACATTACACTGTCATAACATGTCATTAACATTCCACTATAATAACATTGTCATTAACATTACACTATCATAACATTGTCATTAACATTACACTATAATAACATTGTCATTAACATTACACTATAATAACATTGTCATTAACATTACATTATCATAACCAGTCATTACCATTACACTATCATAACATTGTCATTAACTTTAAACTATCATAACATTGTCATTAACATGACACTATCATAACATTACACTATCATAACATTGTCATTAACATGACACTATCGTAACATTGTCATTAACATGACACTATCATAACATTACACGATCATAACATTGTCATTAACATTACACTATCATAACATGTCATTAACATTACACTGTCATAACATGTCATTAACATTACACTATAATAACATTGTCATTAACATGACACTATCATAACATTGTCATTAACATGACACTATCGTAACACTATCATAACATGACACTATCATAACATGACACTATCATAACATTACACGATCATAACATTGTCATTAACATGACACTATCATAACATTACACGATCATAACATTGTCATTAACATTACGCTATCATAACATGTCATTAACATTACACTATCATAAAATGTCATTAACATTACACTGTCATAACATGTCATTAACATTACACTATAATAACATTGTCATTAACATTACACTGTCATAACATGTCATTAACTTTACACTATAATAACATTGTCATTAACATAACACTATCATAACATTGTCATTAACATTACACTATAATAACATTGTCATTACCATTACACTATTATAACATTGTCATTAACATTACACTATCATAACATGTCATTAACATTACACTATCATAACATGTCATTAACATTACACTATCATAACATGTCATTAACATTACACTATTATAACATGTCATTAACATTACACTATCATAACATGTCATTAACATGACATTTACATTTACATTTACATTTACATTTAGGGCATTTGGCAGACGCTTTTATCCAAAGCGACTTACAAGGTGTACATTAGTTGAAGCAGACAATAGCATAACACTGGGGTACGCAAACATATAAATACAGCAGTTCACAAGTATTCATATTGACAAGATGAATAACACAATTTCGTACTGCTAGGTCACCTGCTTAAGTAGCTGTGATAAGAGCGTGTTAACAACATTAAGGACATACACTTGCTAACATATACAACATGCTAAGAGCTATTAATGTCAGGACTTAAGCAAGTTTAGGGTTTCACTATCATAACATTGTCATTAACATTACACTGTCATAACATGTCATTAACATTCCACTATAATAACATTGTCATTAACATTACACTATCATAACATTGTCATTAACATTACACTATAATAACATTGTCATTAACATTACACTATAATAACATTGTCATTAACATTACATTATCATAACCAGTCATTACCATTACACTATCATAACATTGTCATTAACTTTAAACTATCATAACATTGTCATTAACATGACACTATCATAACATTACACTATCATAACATTGTCATTAACATGACACTATCGTAACATTGTCATTAACATGACACTATCATAACATTACACTATCATAACATTGTCATTAACATTACACTATCATAACATGTCATTAACATTACACTGTCATAACATGTCATTAACATTACACTATAATAACATTGTCATTAACATGACACTATCATAACATTGTCATTAACATGACACTATCGTAACACTATCATAACATGACACTATCATAACATGACACTATCATAACATTACACGATCATAACATTGTCATTAACATGACACTATCATAACATTACACGATCATAACATTGTCATTAACATTACGCTATCATAACATGTCATTAACATTACACTATCATAAAATGTCATTAACATTACACTGTCATAACATGTCATTAACATTACACTATAATAACATTGTCATTAACATTACACTGTCATAACATGTCATTAACTTTACACTATAATAACATTGTCATTAACATTACACTATAATAACATTGTCATTATCATAACATGTCATTACCATTACACTATCATAACATTGTCATTAACTTTAAACTATCATAACATTGTCATTAACATGACACTATCATAACATTGTCATTAACATGACATTTACATTTACATTTACATTTACATTTAGGGCATTTGGCAGACGCTTTTATCCAAAGCGACTTACAAGGTGTACATTAGTTGAAGCAGACAATAGCATAACACTGGGGTACGCAAACATATAAATACAGCAGTTCACAAGTATTCATATTGACAAGATGAATAACACAATTTCGTACTGCTAGGTCACCTGCTTAAGTAGCTGTGATAAGAGCGTGTTAACAACATTAAGGACATACACTTGCTAACATATACAACATGCTAAGAGCTATTAATGTCAGGACTTAAGCAAGTTTAGGGTTTCACTATCATAACATTGTCATTAACATTACACTGTCATAACATGTCATTAACATTCCACTATAATAACATTGTCATTAACATTACACTATCATAACATTGTCATTAACATTACACTATAATAACATTGTCATTAACATTACACTATAATAACATTGTCATTAACATTACATTATCATAACCAGTCATTACCATTACACTATCATAACATTGTCATTAACTTTAAACTATCATAACATTGTCATTAACATGACACTATCATAACATTACACTATCATAACATTGTCATTAACATGACACTATCGTAACATTGTCATTAACATGACACTATCATAACATTACACGATCATAACATTGTCATTAACATTACACTATCATAACATGTCATTAACATTACACTGTCATAACATGTCATTAACATTACACTATAATAACATTGTCATTAACATGACACTATCATAACATTGTCATTAACATGACACTATCGTAACACTATCATAACATGACACTATCATAACATGACACTATCATAACATTACACGATCATAACATTGTCATTAACATGACACTATCATAACATTACACGATCATAACATTGTCATTAACATTACGCTATCATAACATGTCATTAACATTACACTATCATAAATGTCATTAACATTACACTGTCATAACATGTCATTAACATTACACTATAATAACATTGTCATTAACATGACACTATCATAACATTGTCATTAACATGACACTATCGTAACACTATCATAACATGACACTATCATAACATGACACTATCATAACATTACACGATCATAACATTGTCATTAACATGACACTATCATAACATTACACGATCATAACATTGTCATTAACATTACGCTATCATAACATGTCATTAACATTACACTATCATAAAATGTCATTAACATTACACTGTCATAACATGTCATTAACATTACACTATAATAACATTGTCATTAACATTACACTGTCATAACATGTCATTAACTTTACACTATAATAACATTGTCATTAACATTACACTATCATAACATTGTCATTAACATTACACTATAATAACATTGTCATTAACATTACACTATCATAACATTGTCATTAACATTACACTATCATAACATGTCATTAACATTACACTATCATAACATGTCATTAACATTACACTATCATAACATGTCATTAACATTACACTATCATAACATGTCATTAACATTACACTATCATAACATGTCATTAACATTACACTATCATAACATGTCATTAACATTACACTAGCATAACATGTCATTAA
>JANIIK010000905.1:0-29000 GCA_027704905.1 Muraenolepis orangiensis | reverse complement strand
CATATCTTAAGATGTATTATTCATTTATCAGACAGCTTCATACAAAGATACTGAAAGTGAATGTGATTAAGGAGCAGGTAGGGGTCAGAGGTCATTCAGGAGCAGGTAGGGGTCAGAGGTCATTCAGGAGCAGGTAGGGGTCAGAGGTCATTAAGGAGCAGGAAGGGGTCAGGGGTCTTTAAGGAGCAGGAAAGGGTCAGGGGTGATTAAAAAGCAGGTAGGGGTCAGAGGTCATTAAATAACAGATAAGGGTTAGATGTCATTAAGGAGCAGGTAGGGGTTAGAGGTCATTAAGGACCTTTACCTCAGTAACCCCAAATCCTGATTATAATCCTCAGCATTAACCTGACTAACCCCACATCCTGCTTGGTAGTATAGTCCTCAGGGTTAACCTGAAGTGACTCACTAACCCCACATCCTGCTTGGTAGTATAGTCCTCAGGGTTAACCTGAAGTGACTCACTAACCCCACATCCTGCTTGGTAGTATAGTCCTCAGGGTTAACCTGAAGTGGCTCACTAACCCCACATCCTGCTTGGTAGTATAGTCCTCAGGGAAGCAGCATGTGAGGCTCACAGCAGGAGTCACCGTGATAACTGAACTGAGATCAGTCTAAGCTTGGTATCTGAAACTGAAGATTCTGCTATTCCCTGAATTCTGTCTTAACATCTCCGGTTAACCTGCAAATCCAGCTTCTTGAAATCGGCTGGGGTCTCCGGTCTGCTATGAATGAGGAGAGAGAGGAGGGGGATCCTACCTCTAAAAGCTCTCTGTCTGGGGAACATGGCCGCCAGAGCAGAGCTACCAGGTGAGATGAGGATCTCTAAGTGTCTGTGACTGTGGTCCATCTCAGAGCTCAGCAGTGATGTATCAGGACACCATCGTTAGTGTCAGTAAAAGCTGTGTGTGTGTTGTGTTGAAGACAAGAGCAGAAGGAGAGAGCAGACTCCCCTGGACCCAGCTGTGACTCCATGAAGAGTGACCGGTCTATGGAACATCCTGCTCAGTTTAAAGATGGGAATCAGTCTAATAAGAAGAGGTGAGGGTTGATCAGATTATAACAATTCAGCATCTATTGAACATCCGTAAATAATGGCTCTTGTTGTTCTAGAAGGATACAGGAGAGAGCAGACTCCCCTGGACCCAGCTGTGTCTCCATGAAGAGTGACCGGTCTATGGATATTCCTTATAAGTTTAAAGATGAGGATCAGTCTATTGAGAAGAGGTGAGGATTCATCTGAGATTATTAATATACAGTATATATTGAACATCCATAGATAGAGAGGAGAGGGAGGAGTTTCAAACAGGTGATGAAAACTGACCACTTGGTTTCTACCAGACTCTGCTGATACTGATGTTTTGACTTCAGTAGGAATAATACAATCATATGTTTGTGTGTGTGTGTGTGTGTGTGTGTGTGTGTGTGTTTGTTCTCCACAGACGACACCAGGAGAGGTCAAAGGTTACCAGTGCTCAGTCTGTACAGCAGCATCAAACAGAGCTGATCAAGGTGTGTAAAAGTCCAACAAGACATTAGCCTTCAGCTCTACATGAACATTAAAAAGCATCTCTTGTGGTGCTCAGAGTCTCCAGGCTTCCCTCTTTAGACCAGACGTGAATCAAGGACAGATGCTTCTGATGTCATCAGCTCACAGGAAAGTTCTCATTCATGTTCTGTTCCAGAGGGCTGAGGAGAACGCACATGACCCACAAGGCTCAGAGAGTCAGAGGGAGGAGGAGGAGGAGGAGGAGGAGGAGGAGGAGGAGGAGGAGGAGGAGGAGGAGGAGGAGGAGGATGGGAAGAAAGAGGAGCAGAGGAGGCGCGCCATAGAGGGGGTGACAGACATCACACTGCTCTGCCTTATGGAGATGAACCAGGAGGAACTGGCCAACACACTGAGGAGTGGTAAGAGACTCTTATTTAGAATACATAGAAGATACTCTTATTTAGAAAACATAGAAGAGACTCTTATTTAGAAAACATAGAAGAGACTCTTATTTAGAACACATAGAAGAGACTCTTATTTAGAAAACATAGAAGAGACTCTTATTTAGAAAACATAGAAGAGACTCTTATTTAGAAAACATAGAAGAGACTCTTATTTAGAAAACATAGAAGAGACTCTTATTTAGAAAACATAGAAGAGACTCTTATTTAGAAAACCTAGAAGAGACTATTATTTAGAAAACATAGAGGAGACTCTTATTTAGAAAACATAGAAGAGACTCTTATTTAGAAAACATAGAGGAGACTCTTATTTAGAAAACATAGAAGAGACTCTTATTTAGAAAACATAGAAGAGACTCTTATTTAGAAAACATAGAAGAGACTCTTATTTAGAACACATAGAAGAGACTCTTATTTAGAAAACATAGAAGAGACTCTTATTTAGAAAACATAGAAGAGACTCTTATTTAGAAAACATAGAAGAGACTCTTATTTAGAAAACATAGAAGAGACACTTATTAGTTGGATCAGTGCTACAGTTCTGGAGGACATCTTCAAAATAACCCAGACAGGAGAGGAGATGCCCCACACCGTGACTCAGATGTACATCCACTTCCTGAGGGTTCAGTCCATACAGGGGGACAGGAAATACCATGGGAGAGCTGAAACAGATGCAGTCTGGAGTTCAGAGAGCAGGGAGATCATTGTTGCTCTGGGAAAACTGGCTTTTAACCAGCTGGAGAAAGGCAACCTGATCTTCAACGAGGCAGACCTGGCCGAGTGTGACATGGATATCAGAGCAGCCTCAGTGTACTCAGGAGTGTTCACCCAGATCTTTAAAGAGGAGTGTGGGCTGTACCAGGACAAGGTGTTCTGCTTTGTCCATCTGAGCATCCAGGAGTTTCTGGCTGCTCTTTATGTCTCCCTGTCCTTTGACCATTTTGTCAATCTGCTCTCAGAAGAACAAATGTTGTCTATTCTTGTTGAAAAGAAAACAATGTTCAAATTACTCTACCAGAATGCTGTGGACAAGGCCTTAAAGAGTGAAAACGGACACCTGGACTTGTTCCTACGCTTCCTCCTGGGCCTCTCTCTGGAGACCAATCAGATTCTCCTTCCAGGTCTGCTGAGACAGACAGGAAGTAGCTCACAGACCAATGACCAAACAGTGTCTTACATCAAGGAGAAGATAAGTGGAGATCTCTCTCCAGAGAGAAGTATCAATCTGTTCCACTGTCTGAATGAGCTGAAAAACCGTTCTCTGGTGGAGGAGATCCAACAGTACCTGAAATCAGGAAGTCTCACCAGAGAAGATCTCTCTCCTGCTCAGTGGTCAGCTCTGGTCTTCATCTTATTGTCATCAGAAGAGGAGCTGGACATGTTTGACCTGAAGAAATACTCTTCAAATACTGTTTCAGAGAAGGGTCTTCTGAGGCTGCTGCCAGTGGTCAAAGCCTCCAAAACATCTCTGTAAGTTCATGGATAACATGTATTTTAATACACAATATACATTATACTAGAATATAAAAGTGATATAATATACAAAACATATCTGTAAGTTCAATAGTAACATGTATTACAATACAATATACATTATAGTAGAATATTCAAGTTAAATAATATTCAAAACATATGAGCTGGGAGCAGGCTATAGGAGGGAGCCTATTTTAATATTTTATTTTCTAAACTACACAACATTTGGATTGTGAACCATTAGTAACAGCACCACTTCAGTAGGAAGTCCAGTAACAACTGGGTATTATACCAGGAAACACCACAACTGGGTTTTTCCCTAGTCTATTCATATTTGTGAATACTTGTTTTTCAATTAGAATGAATACTGGACAATACTGGACCAGGCTACAAATTACACTCCAATATTGTCTGTCGTACCAACAGCACTGTTATCATTTGTTAAACTTAAATATATGTTTTTAAATTTCCTAGTAAAGACTGAAGTAGTTTTTCTAGTAATTCTAATAAGCCTGTGTACAGTTTGGTGGGACCCAGAACGCAGACCAAGACACAGTGGAGCTATAACATGAAGCTTTATTAAAGCACACAGACAACAGAGAGTGATCGGGGCCAGGCCAGGGGTCTGGAAACCGGGAAGTCGGATCAGCGGAGTACCGGCAGGTAGTAGACAGGAGAGTAGTCCGGGACGGGAGAGGAGTCTGGATACCGGGAGGTCGAGTAGCGACAGGTAGTAGACAGAGTGTAACGCGGGACAGGCGATGAATATGGGTACCGGGACATCGGCATAACGATTCCGTCCGGAATGTACAAAGTACAAAGTAGTAAGTACGACCTAGCCCCTGAAGTAGCGGGGCGCCAGGGTATATGTACCCCCAGGTGAGGTGATTACCCTAATCAGCCTCGGCAATTGCCGACAGGATTTATTGTTGCGGGACCTCCAGGGCTCCAGAGAGGGACCGGGAGTTGTCTGAGCCAAGGCTGACATGGTGCCCCCTCTTCCGACTGAGCTCGAGCGATGTACCGCTGATTTGCGCAAGCTCCAGAGCTCCAGATATTGACCGGGACTTTGTCCTGAATGTGTCCGACACGGGTCACCCCTGTCGGACTAGCTAGAGCGATGTACCGCTGATTTGCCCGACTTCCATACGCTGACTCTCTACTATACTTAGATCGATACACAATATAATTGTATTAAGCCAATACAACTTCAATGAATTGCTACGTAGCACTAAGCTAGATCCTCTGTCTCGAGCCAGTGAACTAACGAGACCTTCTAGCGTATCCTGGAACCGTTGGGAAATCTGAAAGAATACTCCCATTGGGTACAAATCAATATATGATTGGTTGATCAAACTGTCAATCCAAATGTACGCTCTCATTCAGTTTAAGGGCCAAGGCATTCGCTCAAGGACAGAGAGTACCTTGGTTGAAGGATATTCTCCCCAGCAACCCAGAAAAATATCTGATTGGTTGCATTTTGCACACAAAACCAGTCAAATGCGTAGTGCATGAACCGAGAAAAACAAACAAATCATCACTGTAATATTATAGATCAATAACACAGATACAGATTCTCATCTATTCATTTTATTTAAAATGTGTTACATTTTTTTAATTGTATTAATTCGATTTTCATCTGAGTTTCATCTTCCAGTTTCATCTGAGACCAGGATCTTCTCTGAACCACCACTGCAAAACAGTTCCTAACATGTTCCTGTTGATGTTGTGTGAAGGCTGAATGACTGTGATCTGTCAGAGAGATGCTGTGAAGCTCTGGCCTCAGTTCTCAGCTCCAACTCCTCCAGTCTGAGAGAGCTGGACCAACGACCTGCAGGATTCAGGAGTGAAGCTGCTCTCTGCTGGACTGGGTAGTCCACGCTGTACACTGGAGACTCTCAGGTCAGTTGGACTCAATGAGCAAACACTTACAGCACAGGCTTTGATATCAGAAGACATTCAACTGATTCCATGCATTGAGGAGATCTTTAGAACCAGGTGACCATCTCCATCACTAAGGACCGCAACCACCCTGGGCTCCATCTCTTCTCCCCTACCGTCTGGTCGCTGGTTCTGCAGCATTCGTATAAGGACTACCGGGTTTAAGGACAGTTTATATCAACATACAGTGACCTACTGAACTGCTAGGAGTGCTGCCACTATAAAAACATTGTCGTTAACATTACACTATAATAACATGTCATTAACATTACACTATCATAACATGTCATTAACATTACACTATCATAACATTGTCATTAACATTACACTGTCATAACATTGTCATTAACATTACACTATCATAACATTATCATTAACATTAAACTATCATAACATGTCATTAACATTACACTATCATAACATTGTCATTAACATTACACTTTCATAACATTGTCATTAACATTACACTATCATAACATTATCATTAACATTAAACTATCATAACATGTCATTAACATTACACTATCAAAACATGTCATTAACATTACACTATCATAACATGTCATTAAAATTACACTATCATAACATGTCATTAACAATACACTATCATAACATGCCATTAATATTACACTATCATAATATGTCATTAACATTACACTATCATAACATGTCATTAACATGACACTATCATAACATTGTCATTAACATTACACTATCATAACATTGTCATTAACATGACACTATCATAACATTGTCATTAACATTACACTATCATAACATTGTCATTAACATTACACTATCATAACATTGTCATTAACATTACACTATCATAACATTATCATTACCTTACACTATCATAACATGTCATTAAAATTACACTATCATAACATGTCATCAACATTACACTATCATGACATTATCATTAATATTACACTATCATAACATGTCATTAACATTACACTATCATAACATGTCATTAACATTACACTATCATAACATTGTCATTAACATTACACTTTCATAACATTGTCATTAACATTACACTATCATAACATTATCATTAACATTAAACTATCATAACATGTCATTAACATTACACTATCATAACATGTCATTAACATTACACTATCATAACATGTCATTAACATTACTCTATCATAACATGTCATTAACATTACACTATCATAACATGTCATTAACATTACACTATCATAACATGTCATTAACATTACTCTGTCATAACATGTCATTAACATTACACTATCATAACATTGTCATTAACATTACACTTTCATAACATTGTCATTAACATTACACTATCATAACATTATCATTAACATTAAACTATCATAACATGTCATTAACATTACACTATCATAACATGTCATTAACATTACACTATCATAACATGTCATTAACATTACACTATCATAACATGTCATTAATAATACACTATCATAATATGTCAATAAAATTACACTATCATAACATGTCATTAACAATACACTATCATAACATGCCATTAATATTACACTATCATAATATGTCATTAACATTACACTATCATAACATGTCATTAACATGACACTATCATAACATTGTCATTAACATTACACTATCATAACATTGTCATTAACATTACACTATCATAACATTGTCATTAACATTACACTATCATAACATTATCATTACCTTACACTATCATAACATGTCATTAAAATTACACTATCATAACATGTCATCAACATTACACTATCATGACATTATCATTAATATTACACTATCATAACATGTCATTAACATTACACTATCATAACATGTCATTAACATTACACTATCATAACATTGTCATTAACATTACACTTTCATAACATTGTCATTAACATTACACTATCATAACATTATCATTAACATTAAACTATCATAACATGTCATTAACATTACACTATCATAACATGTCATTAACATTACACTATCATAACATGTCATTAACATTACTCTATCATAACATGTCATTAACATTACACTATCATAACATGTCATTAACATTACTCTATCATAACATGTCATTAACATTACACTATCATAACATGTCATTAACATTACTCTATCATAACATGTCATTAACATTACACTATCATAACATGTCATTAACATTACACTATCATAACATGTCATTAACATTACACTATCATAACATGTCATTAACATTACTCTATCATAACATGTCATTAACATTACACTATCATAACATGTCATTAACATTACTCTATCATAACATTGTCATTAACATTACACTATCATAACATGTCATTAACATTACTCTATCATAACATGTTATTAACATTACACTATCATAACATGTCATTAACATTACTCCATCATAACATTGTCATTAACATTACACTATCAAAACATGTCATTAACATTACACTATCATAACACGTCATTAACATTACACTATCATAACATGTCATTAACATTACACTATCATAACATGTCATTAACATTACACTATCATAACATGTCATTAACATTACACTATCATAACATGTCATTAACATTACACCATCATAACATTGTTATTAACATTACACTATCATAACATTGTCATTAACATTACTCTATCATAACATGTCATTAACATTACACTATCATAACATGTCATTAACATTACACTATCATACTTTACTAGACTTTCTGGACTCATTACAGTTACTGTACTGCACTGTATTCATGATGCTGCACTACTGGCACTTTAAAATGCTTTAATATGCTTTATGTACAATTCAAAACATGTACATATCATCCATTAGTCACTTTATTGTTATTTTTATCATAATTTTTATTGTGTATAGTTGTTTTTTAGTATTGTGTTCTTGAACTCCATACTTCAGGAGGGAATGGGGAGTAAGCATTATATTGTACTTGTTGCAAATGGAAAATTAATCTCTTGAATCTTGATTTATATCCATAAAAGTACAATTTAAGACCCCTCAATTATTAATTTCAGAGGAATAACATAAAATATTGAAGATGTTGTTGCCATCATTATTTAAGGTGTATGTTACATTCTTATTATACAATACATCTCTGTTAGTTAACTAATCACATGTATTTTAAGCAACAATATACATATTACTAGAATATTAAAGTTATAATACTATACAAAACATATCTGTAGGTTCAATAATAAAATGTATTACAATACAATATACATAATACTAGAATATTAAAGTTATAATACTATACAAAACATATCTGTAGGTTCAATAATAACATGTATTACAATACAATATACATTATACTAGAATATTAAAGTTGTTTAATATACAAAACATATGATCTGGGAGCAGGCTATAGGAAGGAGCCTATTTTAATATTGTATTTTCTAAACTACATTTGGATTGTGAACCATTAGTAACAGCACCACTTCAGTAGGAAGTCCAGTAACAACTGGGTATTATACCAGGAAACACCACAACTGGGTTTTTCCCTAGCCTAATTTTTATGAATACTGGACAATACTGGACCAGGCTACAAATTACACTCCAATATTGGCTGTTAAATCTTACCTATAGCACTGTTATAATTTGTTAAACTTATATTTCTTATTCATAATGGCTAATGGTGGTTTTAAGTGGTTTTAATTCTAATAAGCCCTTTCAACCCAGTTCCTAACATGTTCCTGTTGATGTTGTGTGAAGGCTGAATGGCTGTCGTCTGTCAGAGAGATGCTGTGAAGCTCTGGCCTCAGTTCTCAGCTCCAACTCCTCCAGTCTGAGAGAGATGGACCTGAGTACCAACGACCTGCAGGATTCAGGAGTGAAGCTGCTCTCTGCTGGACTGGGGAGTCCACACTGTACACTGGAGACTCTCAGGTCAGTTGGACTCAATGAGCAAACACTTACAGCCCAGGGTTTGATATCAGAAGACATTCTACTGGTTTACATCCAAAAGTAAAAGTACCAATTCACACATCTAAATAGAGTATATTCATAAGAATAACTCATTCTGGTGTGTGTGTGTGTGTGTGTGTGTGTGTGTGTGTGTGTGTGTGTGTGCAGGTTGTCTGCCTGTATGGTCTCACAGGAAGGCTGTGCTTCTCTGGCCTCAGCTCTGAGCTCCAACCCCTCCCGTCTGAGAGAGCTGGACCTGAGCTACAATCACCCAGGAGACTCAGGAGTTACGCTGCTCTCTGCTGGACTGGAGGATCCACGCTGGAGACTGGACACTCTCAGGTACGGAGAGGACAGCTCACCTCTCAGGGACCGTGTCTCCTACAAGCATTCAACCAGCCGCTAGATGAAGTGGTTTACCAAGGCGGCTGTAACTCATGTTGTGTACAAAGTGATGATCCAGCAGATCATGAGTGTGAATGTTTCAACTGCTCTCTCTTTGTTCCCCCCAGGGTGGAGCACGGTGGAGGATGGAGGCTGAAACCAGCTCTAAAGAAGTGTGAGTGTCTGTTTAGTTTGAGTCATCACAACACACACTCACTCTTTAGATGGAAGGTCCATCCACACAGCAGGAGGTGACGTCCTGCTGGGAATGAACAGGATGGATCTTATTAATATTAATATTCATTAGATACATCATGTATCTTATCAATATTAATATTCATTAGATAAATAATGTCAACCATCATGTATCTTATCAATATTAATATTGTTAACCTCCTTTTATAAAGTACAACAGGTATTATTACTGATACATGGTTATTTATTTATGAATTATTATTGGTTATTAGTAGTGTTATTATTATTATTAGACCATAACAATCCTCACATTATTAAAGGGTAAGTAAACAACCGTTTTAGCAGACCGTCTGCCTACCAGTTCCCAAAGAGTCGTAAAGGTTTTATAAAAAATGTACAGTTTGGGTTCCAAAGGAGCAGGTTTAAGGGGCGTGGCCAAACGCTGTCCAACCCCCCTCACTGGAGCCAGGGGGCGGAGCCAATAGAAAACCACTGTGTGAAAACTGGTTGATCTGGAAGTAGACATGTCCCCGTTTGATAACTTTCTACATTTCAGTCCAAAACATCAGAAATGCTGACCAACACGTTTAGAGACCCAAACGGAGCAGCTTTCCCTTTAATATTAGTGTGTGTATTTAATATTATATTATAACAACTCCTGTTATTCTTATGATTATCATCATCCTTATGGTTCAAATAAGGACCATCTGTCACGGGTTGACGAGGAGAATGAGGAACGGGGACTTAGGAGGTGAACCCAAATGCACGACTCCATGACACACGGATCTAAATAAAGAGTCTTCACTGATAAATACACTAACACACAAATCACTTAGATGGAAACGCATAAAGCTCAAAAGCAAAAGACCTAACTACAAAAACCTGAGGGTGGCATGACGTGGAACCATGACGCTTGTTCATCCACATGAAACAAGTAAGAACTCTAACATGAAGCAAGTAGCAAGTCTCACAACGTGAAACAAGTAGGAGCCTAACAACCAACAGAATATAATGAACTGGCCCAACAAAAGAAGACCCGCCTATTTAAACACAAGGAACATAACAGGTGGAACAATGAGGTCCCAGGCAGCCAATCAGAGGGCAGGAAAACATGAGGGGGAAGATCACGGTGATGCGCTGCAGCTGAGAACTAACAAGGGGGCGTGGCTACCTGGACGAGGGCTGGGGAAACCAAGGTGACATGACTGAGGGACGTGATAGGGGGCGTGGCTACCTGGACGAGGGCTGGGGAAACCAAGGTGACATGACTGAGGGACGTGATAGGGGGCGTGGCTACCTGGACGAGGGCTGGGGAAACCAAGGTGACATGACTGAGGGACGTGATAGGGGGCGTGGCTACCTGGACGAGGGCTGGGGAAACCAAGGTGACATGACTGAGGGACGTGATAGGGGGCGTGGCTACCTGGACGAGGGCTGGGGAAACCAAGGTGACATGACTGAGGGACGTGATAGGGGGCGTGGCTACCTGGACGAGGGCTGGGGAAACCAAGGTGACATGACTGAGGGACGTGATAGGGGGCGTGGCTACCTGGACCAGGGCTGGGGAAACCAAGG
Organism: Muraenolepis orangiensis; assembly: GCA_027704905.1. NCBI lineage: Eukaryota > Metazoa > Chordata > Actinopteri > Gadiformes > Muraenolepididae > Muraenolepis > Muraenolepis orangiensis. The sequence goes on along the minus strand of JANIIK010000905.1, from coordinate 17,586 downwards.
TCACATGACTGAGGGACGTGAACGCGGGGAGGCAGAACTGCCAATCCTGACACCATTGAAGAATAAAATAAATTTATAAGTGTGAATGATGTTTTGAATAACGATTACTATAATGAATTATGATTATGAATATTATTATTTATTATTATTAATACACATTTTACTTTTATAAAAAAATAATTAAATAATTTATTAATTAATTTTTCATACTATTATTATTATTATTACTAGGGATGGGACGATCACGTTTTTTGCCACCGATCACCGATCACCGATCACAATGAGAAATATCTAACCCACCGATCACCGATCACCGATTTTTTTATTTTTTTTGCAGCTATAGCGGTCTACAGTGTATTGCTGCTATAGCTGTCTATTATAGCAGGGGTTCCCAAACGCCGGGCCTTGGACAGGTACCGGGCCGTGGAGGTGTTACTGCCGGGCCGCCAAACAGCTGTGTGTTTATCATCATATTTGACTCAAATAATTTGAGTATAGGTGAACGGCGGGCGGTATAATCTATATATAGAGATGATATATATAGTATAATCTATATATATAGATTATATAGCGGTATAATCTATATATATATATTAAATATATATCGGCGGCATAACGAGAGACTTTCAGTTACACGCGCTACTAAAGAGACTACGCGCTAGTGACGTGTCGGTCGCGAACGAGCCGGGGTTTGTGTTACGGGCGCGTACATGCGCCCGTACATGCGTTTATACTGAAATCGAGCCCTGCCGTTTTGTTAGGGGTGTGTGTTGACACACACTTTGACAACCGGTCCGCGAAAATTGACAACTGGTCCGCGAGAATTTTTTTCATGTATCTGCCGGTCCGTGGCACAAAAAAGGGTGGGAACCCCTGTATTATAGAACAGTTTCATCCATCATGCATTCCTGGGGTTCTCGTTCTCCACGGTCAGTTTAACAAACTCGCCATGCTGCGCTGGGTGATGGGTTTTCAGGTGTCTTATTAAATTTGTCGTGTTGAAATTTTTTACCTTGCTTCCTCCACGAGATATTTTCTCTTTGCACACATTACAGATGGCAAATGTTACATCTGTATCACACACTTTGAAGAAACTCCACACTGCAGACACCGCTGACATGTTGAGGCAGGGCGAGTATCACTCTGTTTAGAAAAGAGGCGGGGCCCCACGTGTTTTACTCGCTGGTAAAGAGATGAGCTCACGTGTTTCTCACGTGCAGGATCGGCTATGAAATCGGCAACATTAAAGCAAGATCGGCATTCTCCGATTGCGCATTTTTCTTCAAAATCGGCCGATAATGATCGGAAGCCGATCGATCGTCCCACCTCTAATTATTACTATTATTATATAAATTGAATAATAATATTATTATAATTGTAATGTAAGACATTAGAACAAAATAATCCTGATACTACTAATATATTGATCACACACACAGAGCCCATGTGGTGACGCTGAGGGACTGAGAACATCAGGAGAACACAAACTACAGTCTGGCCTCAGTTTCTAGGAACAAGTTCAGCAGACTAATCATGTCTTGTTCTCCATCAGATGCGTGTGAACTCACACTGGACCCAAACACAGCCCACAGAGGACTCTCTCTGTCTGAGGACAACAGGAAGGTGACAAAGGTTAGAGAGGAGAAGAAGGATCCTGATCACCAAGAGAGATTTGACTCCTATCTCCAGGTGTTGTGTAGAGAGGGTCTGACTGACCGCTGTTACTGGGAGGTGGAGGTGAAGGTGGAAGGAGGAGGTGTTTATATAGGAGTGACATACAGAGGAATCACTAGGAGTGGACTGGGTTTTGGCAGCTGTCTTGGATTAAACAACAAGTCCTGGAGTCTTTATTGTACTGATAATGGTTACTCTGTCTGGTATAACGGTAGTGAAACAGTCATAGATCTCCCCCCCTCTAACAGAGTAGGAGTGTATGTGGACCGACCTGCTGGCTCTCTCTCCTTCTACAGAGTGTCCCCAGATGGAGGAGGGTCCTCAGACACACTGACACTCATCCACACCTTCCAGTCCACATTCACCCAGGAGGACCTCCTCCCTGCGTTTAGGTTCTGGGGGGGTTATGGTTCCTCAGTGTCTCTGTGTCCGGTGTAGCAACACACAAACACACACACACACACATAAAGTATACACTATACACACACACATACACACACACACACACACACACACACACATAGTATACACTATACAGACACACACACACACGGGGGGGGGTGAGGTCCCTTAAGGCCCCAAATGGCCAGAGAGCAGTTTCAGAGGTCAGGGGTCAGAGGAGGTGATCTACCACCATGGGTCCTACCACTGGGTCACGGATGGACCCCAGGGATTTAAAGACTGTTCAACTTTTGACTGTTATTCATTTTGCTCGCTAAAAATTCCTGAAAACTGCTTCATGCAATATAATGTTTTAAATGTTTTAACTTTCTCTTTAACACGTTCTAGAAGACTGTTGTATTCAATATGATGTTTTAAATGTTTGAACTTTCTCTTTAACACGTTCTAGAAGACTGTTGTATTCAATATGATGTTTGTGGTGGAGATGAAGATGTGTTCTCAGAGCTGAAAGGGAGTCATGCATTGGATGTTCTTTCATGGTCTGACCAGCTAAATATCACATGTTCATGTTGTTTCTTTGATTCTTTGAAGCATTATTAATCACATGGGATTGTTTCCTTTAAATCCTTTTTTGAAGTGTTATTAAAGTATGATGTTGGATTGGTGTTCATGACGTTGTGTTCCATAATCAAGTGAGGTGAACATGATGTGTTGTCCTTTCCAAAAGGAGCTAAATGTGATGGTAAAGCCCTCTGGTGTAGTAAGAGCCCAATGGGGAGGGTGGTGAGTGATGAAGAGGAGGGTGGTGAGTGATGAAGAGGAGGGTGGTTAGTGATGAAGAGGAGGGTGGTGAGTGATGAAGAGGAGGGTGGTTAGTGATGAAGAGGAAGGTGGTGAGTGATGAAGAGGAGGGTGGTTAGTGATGAAGAGGAGGGTGGTGAGTGATGAAGAGGAGGGTGGTTAGTGACGAAGAGGAGGGTGGTGAGTGATGGAGAGGAGGGTGGTTAGTTGTGAAGAGGAGGGTGGTGAGTGACGAAGAGGAGGTTGGTGAGTGATGAAGAGGAGGGTGGTGATTGATGAATAGGAGGGTTGTTAGTGATGAAGAGGAGGGTGGTGATTGATGAATATGAGGGGTGTTAGTGATGAAGAGGAGGGTGGTTAGTGATGAAGAGGAGGGTGGTGAGTGATGAAGAGGAGGGTGGTTAGTGATGAAGAGGAGGGTGGTGATTGATGAATAGGAGGGTTGTTAGTGATGAAGAGGAGGGTGGTGATTGATGAAAAGGAGGGTTGTTAGTGATGAAGAGGAGGGTGGTGATTGATGAAAAGGAGGGTTGTTAGTGATGAAGAGGAGGGTTGTTAGTGATGAAGAGGAGGGTGGTTAGTGATGAAGAGGAGGGTGGTGATTGATGAATAGGAGGGTTGTTAGTGATGAAGAGGAGGGTTGTTAGTGATGAAGAGGAGGGTGGTTAGTGATGAAGAGGAGGGTGGTGATTGATGAATAGGAGGGTTGTTAGTGATGAAGAGGAGGGTTGTTAGTGATGAAGAGGAGGGTGGTTAGTGATGAAGAGGAGGGTGGTGATTGATGAATAGGAGGGTTGTTAGTGATGAAGAGGAGGGTTGTTAGTGATGAAGAGGAGGGTGGTTAGTGATGAAGAGGAGGGTGGTGATTGATGAATAGGAGGGTTGTTAGTGATGAAGAGGAGGGTTGTTAGTGATGAAGAGGAGGGTGGTTAGTGATGAAGAGGAGGGTGGTGATTGATGAAAAGGAGGGTTGTTAGTGATGAAGAGGAGGGTGGTGATTGATGAAAAGGAGGGTTGTTAGTGATGAAGAGGAGGGTTGTTAGTGATGAAGAGGAGGGTGGTTAGTGATGAATAGGAGGGTGGTAAATGATGAAGAGGAGGGTTGTTAGTGATGAAGAGGAGGGTTGTTAGTAATGAAGAGGAGGGTGGTTAGTGATGAAGAGGAGGGTGGTGATTGATGAAAAGGAGGGTTGTTAGTGATGAAGAGGAGGGTTGTTAGTGATGAAGAGGAGGGTGGTTAGTGATGAAGAGGAGGGTGGTGATTGATGAATAGGAGGGTTGTTAGTGATGAAGAGGAGGGTTGTTAGTGATGAAGAGGAGGGTGGTTAGTGATGAAGAGGAGGGTGGTGATTGATGAATAGGAGGGTTGTTAGTGATGAAGAGGAGGGTTGTTAGTGATGAAGAGGAGGGTGGTTAGTGATGAAGAGGAGGGTGGTGATTGATGAATAGGAGGGTTGTTAGTGATGAAGAGGAGGGTTGTTAGTGATGAAGAGGAGGGTGGTTAGTGATGAAGAGGAGGGTGGTGATTGATGAATAGGAGGGTTGTTAGTGATGAAGAGGAGGGTTGTTAGTGATGAAGAGGAGGGTGGTTAGTGATGAAGAGGAGGGTGGTGATTGATGAAAAGGAGGGTTGTTAGTGATGAAGAGGAGGGTGGTGATTGATGAAAAGGAGGGTTGTTAGTGATGAAGAGGAGGGTTGTTAGTGATGAAGAGGAGGGTGGTTAGTGATGAATAGGAGGGTGGTAAATGATGAAGAGGAGGGTTGTTAGTGATGAAGAGGAGGGTTGTTAGTAATGAAGAGGAGGGTGGTTAGTGATGAAGAGGAGGGTGGTGATTGATGAATAGGAGGGTGGTAAATGATGAAGAGGAGGGTTGTTAGTGATGAAGAGGAGGGTTGTTAGTGATGAAGAGGAGGATGGTTAGTGATGAAGAGGAGGGTGGTGAGTGATGAAGAGGAGGGTGGTGAATGATGAAGAGGAGGGTTGTTAGTGATGAAGAGGAGGTTTGTTAGTGATGAATAGCAGGGTTGTTAGTGATAAAGAGGAGGGTGGTTAGTGATGAAGAGGAGGGTGGTGATTGATGAATAGGAGGGTTGTTAGTGATGAAGAGGAGGGTGGTGATTGATGAAAAGGAGGGTGGTGATTGATGAATAGGAGGGTCAAGTCAAGTCAAGTCAAGTCAAGTTTATTGTCACTTCACAGTTTACAGTTTAGTATAAAGCAGTGATGTGAAATTCTTGTGTGCAATACCCGACGACAGACAGCAGTTATAAAATAAGATAAAATAAAAATAGATAAAAAATAGAATAAAAAATAGAATAAAAAATAGAATAAAGAATATAAAATAAAAATAAAAAATGCAATTTATAAAATGCAAAAATCAGCACAGAAAAGAGCAATATATATATATAAATCAATGTAATAAAATATACATTGTTATATGTTATACGCCCTTGTTCAGCAGCCTGATGGCCTGACTGTGGAAGCTATCTCTAAGCCTATTTGTACGACACTTGATACTGCGGTATCGCCTGCCTGACGGTAATAGTGAGTAAAGTTCGTGGCTGGGGTGGGCAATGTCTTTTATAATTCTTTTGGCCTTGGCCACGCACCGCTGGTTGTAAATGTCCAGGAGGGAGGGGAGCTCACCTCCAACGATATACTGGGCCGTCCGCACCACCCTTTGAAGCGCTCTGCGCTCGAGTGCCGTGCAGTTCCCGTACCAGGCGGTGATACACCCTGTCAGAACACTCTCGATGGTGCCGTTGTAGAATGTTCTCAGGATGCGGGGGCCCATGCTGAATTTCTTCAGACGCCTGAGAAAATACAGGCGTTGTTGGGCCTTTTTCACCACGTGTGTGGTGTGCGTGGACCATGTGAGGTCCTCGGAGATGTGCACGCCGAGGAACTTGAAGCTGCTGACCCTCTCTACTGCAACGCCGTCGATGGAGATAGGGCTGTGCTCTCCCCTCTGCCTCCTGAAGTCCACGATCAGCTCCTTGGTCTTCTTGACGTTGAGGGCGAGGCTGTTCTCCTGGCACCACTGCTCCAGCGATCCGACCTCCTCCCTGTAGGCTGTCTCGTCGTCGCCGGCGATCAGGCCCATCACTGTCGTGTCGTCAGCAAACTTGACGATGACGTTGGAGCTGTGCATAGCCATGCAGTCGTGGGTGTAGAGGGAGTAGAGGAGAGGGCTCAGCACGCATCCCTGGGGGGCTCCCGTGTTGAGGGTCAGTGGCTCTGATGTGGTGCTGCCCATCCTCACCACCTGGCGGCGGTCCGACAGGAGGTTCAGTATCCAGCTGCACATGGATGGGGGTACGCCTAGACCTCTCAGCTTGGTGTCGAGCTTGGCAGGAACTATTGTGTTGAATGCTGAGCTGTAGTCCACAAACAGCATTCGCACATAACAGTTCTTCCCCTCCAGGTGGGAAAGGGCAGTGTGGAGGGCCATGGCAATTGCGTCGTCCGTGGATCTATTTTGACGATATGCAAATTGCCATGGGTCCAGCGTGGTAGGTAACACGGAGCAAATAAAGTCCTTGACCAACCTCTCGAAGCATTTGCTAACGATCGAGGTGAGGGCCACAGGTCTGTAGTCATTCAGGCATGTTACCTTGGTTTGTTTGGGGACAGGCACGATGGTGGATATCTTGAAGACCGCGGGGACAACAGCCTGGGACAGGGAGAGGTTGAAGATGTCTGCAAAGACTCCTGCCAACTGGTCTGCGCATGCTCTGAGGACGCGGCCCGGGATGTCGTCGGGGCCTGCCGCCTTACGGATGTTCAGCCGCTTAAAGGTGCGGCGCACATCCGCCTCCGAGATGCGCAGCTGGCTGGTCTCCCCAGTCGGTGCTGGCTTCGGCGGGCTGCCGTTTACGTCGAACCGAGCAAAAAATGTATTTAGCTCTCCTGGGAGGGAGGTAGAGGAGTTCTCTACACAACTGGTTCTCCCTCTGAAGTTCGTTATCTTCTGCAGCCCCTGCCACATACCCCTCGCATCGTGTTTCTTGAATTTATCTTCCACTCTGTCCTTATACTCCCGCTTGGCAGTGACGATGGTCTTACGGAGGTCGTAACGGGCTCTCGTATATTCCTCCGTATTCCCGGAACCAAAGGCGGCGTTACGCGCATGTAGGGCAGCGCGAACATCGCCGTTAATCCACGGTTTCTGGTTGGGATATATCCGAACCGACTTGGTCGGAACAACGTCATCTATGCACTTCTTGATGAACCCGGTGACCGACGACGCGTACTCGTTGATGTTATTGTCCGAGGCAACGCGGAACATGTGCCAGTCAGCGTGATCAAAACAATCCTGCAGCGTAGAATCTGATTGGTCCGACCAGCATTGGACCTCCCTCACAGCGATCGGTTGCTGCTTCAGTCTCTGCCTATAGGCGGGGAGTAGCTGGATAGAGCGGTGATCTGATTTGCCGAACGGTGGGCGGAGGAGGGCCTTGTAGCCATCACGGAAGGGAGTGTAGCAGTGGTCGAGGATCCGCTCGCCCCGTGTGTTGCTCTTTATGTGTTGGTAGAACTTCGGGAGAACCTTCTTCAGGTTCGCCTTGTTGAAGTCCCCCGCTACGATGAGAGCAGCTTCGGGGTGGGCCGACTCTTGTTCGCTGATAGCCCCGTACAGTTCCTTCAGCGCTGTGTCCGTGTTGGCTTGTGGGGGAATGTAAACAGCGGTCACGGTTACCGCTGTAAACTCCCGAGGTAGCCAGTGTGGACGGCACATAAGCATCAGGTACTCCAGGTCCGGGGAACAGAAAGACTTGAGGGGATGTACATGACTTTGGTTGCACCAAGATCTGTTTATCATGAGACATACCCCCCCTCCGCGATCTTTACCGGAGAGAGCCTTTGTTCTGTCCGCCCGGTGTACGGAAAATCCCGTCGGCTCGATAGCTGCGTCGGTAACCCCCTCCGACATCCATGTCTCCGTAAGGCAGATAATGCAATTGTCCCTAGTTTCCCGGTGGAATTGAATACGAGCCTGTAGTTCGCTTAACTTGTTGTCCAGAGACTGTACATTAGCCAGTAGAATGGTGGGTAGTGGGGGGCGATCGGATCGACATCTCAGCCTGACTAGCACGCCGGCTCGCTTCCCTCGCTTCCTCCGGCGACGCTTGCGCGTAATCGTGCCCAAAATGGACGGAGATAATCCAGCTGTGACTTCGGGCGGGACGTCCGAGTCGAAAGAATGAAAAAACTCCGGTAGGCGGCGAGCAACTGTCGATCTGATCTCCCAAATTGTGCAGAAGTTATAAGTGAACTTGCTGCTAACTTCCTGAACTAAAAAAGTTGCAATAAAAAGAATAAATAACAAAAAACTGCGTCGTCGTGCGGGAGCTCGCGACACGGCAGCCATCTCCAGCCATACTCCTTTTTTGTTGTTAGTGATGAAGAGGAGGGTGGTGATTGATGAATAGGAGGGTTGTTAGTGATGAAGAGGAGGATGGTTAGTGATGAAGAGGAGGGTGGTGATTGATGAATAGGAGGGTTGTTAGTGATGAAGAGGAGGGTGGTGATTGATGAATATGAGGGGTGTTAGTGATGAAGAGGAGGGTTGTTAGTGATGAAGAGGAGGGTGGTGAGTGATGAAGAGGAGTGACGAAGAGGAGGGTGGTGATTGATGAATAGGAGGGTTGTTAGTGATGAAGAGGACGGTTGTTAGTGATGAAGAGGAGGTTTGTGGGTGATGAAGAGGAGCGTGGTGAGTGATGAAGAGGAGGGTGGTTAGTGATGAAGAGGGGGGTGGCGAGTGATGAAGAGGAGGCTGGTGGGTGATAAAGAGGAGGGTGGTGAGTCACGAAGAGGAGGTTTGTTAGTGATGAATAGCAGGGTTGTTAGTGATGAAGAGGAGGGTGGTTAGTGATGAAGAGGAGGGTGGTGATTGATGAATAGGAGGGTTGTTAGTGATGAAGAGGAGGGTGGTGATTGATGAAAAGGAGGGTTGTTAGTGATGAAGAGGAGGGTGGTGATTGATGAAAAGGAGGGTTGTTAGTGATGAAGAGGAGGGTTGTTAGTGATGAAGAGGAGGCTGGTGGGTGATAAAGAGGAGGGTGGTGAGTCACGAAGAGGAGGTTTGTTAGTGATGAATAGCAGGGTTGTTAGTGATGAATAGCAGGGTTGTTAGTGATGAAGAGGAGGGTGGTGATTGATGAATAGGAGGGTTGTTAGTGATGAAGAGGAGGGTGGTGATTGATGAAAAGGAGGGTTGTTAGTGATGAAGAGGAGGGTGGTGATTGATGAAAAGGAGGGTTGTTAGTGATGAAGAGGAGGGTGGTGATTGATGAAAAGGAGGGTTGTTAGTGATGAAGAGGAGGGTGGTGATTGATGAAAAGGAGGGTTGTTAGTGATGAAGAGGAGGGTTGTTAGTGATGAAGAGGAGGCTGGTGGGTGATAAAGAGGAGGGTGGTGAGTCACGAAGAGGAGGTTTGTTAGTGATGAATAGCAGGGTTGTTAGTGATGAAGAGGAGGGTGGTGATTGATGAATAGGAGGGTTGTTAGTGATGAAGAGGAGGGTGGTGATTGATGAAAAGGAGGGTTGTTAGTGATGAAGAGGAGGGTTGTTAGTGATGAAGAGGAGGGTGGTTAGTGATGAAGAGGAGGGTGGTGATTGATGAATAGGAGGGTTGTTAGTGATGAAGAGGAGGGTTGTTAGTGATGAAGAGGAGGGTGGTTAGTGATGAAGAGGAGGGTGGTGATTGATGAATAGGAGGGTTGTTAGTGATGAAGAGGAGGGTTGTTAGTGATGAAGAGGAGGGTGGTTAGTGATGAAGAGGAGGGTGGTGATTGATGAATAGGAGGGTTGTTAGTGATGAAGAGGAGGGTGGTGATTGATGAAAAGGAGGGTTGTTAGTGATGAAGAGGAGGGTGGTGATTGATGAAAAGGAGGGTTGTTAGTGATGAAGAGGAGGGTTGTTAGTGATGAAGAGGAGGGTGGTTAGTGATGAATAGGAGGGTGGTAAATGATGAAGAGGAGGGTTGTTAGTGATGAAGAGGAGGGTTGTTAGTGATGAAGAGGAGGGTGGTTAGTGATGAAGAGGAGGGTGGTGATTGATGAATAGGAGGGTGGTAAATGATGAAGAGGAGGGTTGTTAGTGATGAAGAGGAGGGTTGTTAGTGATGAAGAGGAGGATGGTTAGTGATGAAGAGGAGGGTGGTGATTGATGAATAGGAGGGTTGTTAGTGATGAAGAGGAGGGTGGTGATTGATGAAAAGGAGGGTTGTTAGTGATGAAGAGGAGGGTTGTTAGTGATGAAGAGGAGGGTGGTTAGTGATGAAGAGGAGGGTGGTGATTGAAGAAAAGGAGGGTTGTTAGTGATGAAGAGGAGGGTTGTTAGTGTTGAAGAGGAGGGTGGTTAGTGATGAAGAGGAGGGTGGTGATTGATGAAAAGGAGGGTTGTTAGTGATGAAGAGGAGGGTTGTTAGTGATGAAGAGGAGGGTTGTTAGTGATGAAGAGGAGGGTGGTTAGTGATGAGGAGGAGGGAGGTGAGTGATGAAGGACTTGCTTGGACTCCTTGGTTGGTCTTGCTCTGGAGGCAGTCAGATAGAATGGGTGTCAGATGCGTTGGTTTTTAAACGTTGCGTTCAACACCCGATTAGAACGTTAACAAACGTTACTTTTAGAGTTCCTTCTGTTGGGGTCCAGAAACCAGTTTGATGAGCGTTTGTTGAACACCAAAATACAACCCAAGTCAAACCTGGTTTGGCTTGAAATAACCTGTTTTGCTGCTTGGGACGAAGCCAAAAAATAACCTTAAGACAGAGAGGGGGATGGAAACGACAACCAACAACCATCAATAATATTCATAATAACCATCATAACAATACACTAAAGAGTATATACATTGACTAAATCAAAGCCCCATTTCTCTCTATCCAATAAGTGACCAAACGGACTGGATGGAGAACCAGATGTGATTCTGGTTTCATCATCAGATGTAAAGCCACCCTGTAACTCTGACTAAGGGCTATACTAATATACTATATATATAATATACTATATATATATAATATACTAATAGTATTGTAGAATAATTTGTACTCTGATGGATAAGAATCAATTGCAGAGGTCCGGATAACAATAATCAACTGCAGCAAGATGGAGTCTGCCGTGCCAATTGTCAGACTGAAGATCCTCTCCTTCTTACCCAGTATATACGTTCTCCCACATTCTGTGGCTTGGACATCACTTCATTCTTATCGGTCAAACGTTCCCCACGGCACGACTCCCTACGGCTATGGCTCACGGTACGTCCATAGGACACCGTTGAAGGCACCCTAAAGGTACCCTTATAAGGGCCTACAGGGACACCAGCCGATAACTGGAACATCTCAACACATCTCTATGACCTAGTGGGCCTTGGGCTTCACCAGAAGATTATGATGTAGCCATCTGCTGCTATGTATAGAGGACCATAAGACAGTGTTTAGATTATAATAAGGGTATAAACATACACTACACCACCTACTGCTATGTATAGAGGACCATAAGACAGTGTTTACATTATAATAAGGGTATAAACATACACTACACCACCTACTGCTATGTATAGAGGACCATAAGACAGTGTTTAGATTATAATAAGGGTATAAACATACACTACACCATCTACTGCTATGTATAGAGGACCATAAGACAGTGTTTAGATTATAATAAGGGTATAAACATACACTACACCATCTACTGCTATGTATAGAGGACCATAAGACAGTGTTTAGATTATAATAAGGGTATAAACATACACTACACCACCTACTGCTATGTATAGAGGACCATAAGACAGTGTTTAGATTATAATAAGGGTATAAACATACACTACAATATTGTTGCATATTGTTTTCCAACTTATTGTACTTTGTTACACTTTAGTCTGAATTATTGTACTTCTACCTGAGCTCTGGTTCAGTTATTGGAGACGTGTTAGAAATGAAATGCACTTTTGACTTCTGGTGACGAGTTGTTCTCTTTCCTTCCTTTGTTGAAACACACTATTGTAAGTCTCTTTGGATAAAAGCGTCTGCTAAATGACTGTAATGACTGTAATGTAATGCTCCTTAATGACCTCTGTGTGTGTGAGTGGTAAATGGACATTTATAGAGCTCTTCTCTAACCAATGGTTACTCAAAGCTCTTTACAAGTCCTCACATTCACCATTCATCCACTCATTCAACCACCAACGCAGGAGTCAGCCATCAAGGAGACAGCCAGCAGGTCAGGAGCAGTTAGGGTTAGGGGGTCTTGATCAAGGACACCTCCACAGCTTCTGATAGGAGGAGGAGGCGGGGATCGAACCAGCGACCTGCCGGAGGTGAGGAGACCGCTCTACCTCCTGAGCTATACTGCCACCCTGTGTGTGTGTGTGTGTGTGTGTGTGTGTGTGTGTGTGTGTGTGTGTGTGTGTGTGTGTGTGTGTGTGTGTGTGTGTGTGTGTGTGTGTGTGTGTGTGTGTGTGTGTGTGTGTGTGTGTGTGTGTGTGTGTGTGTGTGTGTGTGTGTGTGTGTGTGTGTGTGTGCCTGCGTGTGTCTATGTGTGTGTGTGTGTGTGCCTGTGCCTGCGTGTGTCTATGTGTGTGTGTGTGTGTGTGCCTGCACGTCTGTGTATGTGCCTGCGTGTGTGTGTTTATATGTTTATACGTGAGAATGGGTTCCTGTATTGGCTTGGTTTGGATGTAAGCACACACACACACACACACACACACACACACACAGACACACACAGACACATGCAGGCACACACACACACACACACACACAGGAAACCACAAGCAACAGAACAAGGTGAAACTATAGCAACGGAAAAACCCACAGGAAGTGTGTGTGTGTGACAGAGAGAGAGGGAGGGTGTGCTCTAGAGAGAGACACTGGTACTATATAGATAGATAGATAGATAGATAGATAGATAGATACAAGTCAAGTCAAGTTTATTAAGTATATAAAGTGTATAAAGCAGTGAGTGAAAATCTTATGTGCAAAACCCGACGACAGACAGCAGTTATAAAAATAAAATAAAAACAATCGAATAAAAAGTTAAAAAAATTACAAAACTGTATAAAGTTCAAATTAAAATATATAAGAGTAAAATGCAATTTATAAAATGCAATATATCAGCACAGAAAAGAGTAATATGTATATATAAATCAATGTAATAAAATCTCCATTGTTATATGCTATAGGCCCTTGTTCAGCAGCCTGATGGCCTGACTGTGAAGCTGTCTCTGAGTCTATTTGATACCACTTGATACTGAGGTATCGCCTGACTGACGGTAACAGTGAGTACAGTTGGTGGCTGGGGTGGGCAATGTCTTTATGATGCTGAAACACACACACACACACACACACACACACACACACACAAACAGTTAAACACAAACACACACACACACACAGTTAAACAAACACACACACACACATACACACTCACAGTTAAATGTCTAGATGTACAGTATAGAACAGAAGAGATTAGAACACAATAGATCAGTTCTCAACACACAGCTTCCCTTTGTGTTTTATTGCGGTGGTTTGAAGCGCAGCCACTGAGACAACATGTTTAGTTCATGCAACAGTTTCATTATTTAGTTATTTACTTACATATTGAGCTCTTAGTCAATTGTTCATTCATGTGTTCATTGTTCTTTATCTCAAAGGTTCACAGCGACCTCTGCTCTTAATCGATGACCCAATCCCTTCACGGTTCTTACTCGTATTTTAATATCTGTATATCGCTGTGTTCTGCTGCTCCCTGCTGGCGACACTAGAGCATTACAACACCACGCAGCTCTAATAATATCATATATATATATTATATACAAGCAGTTATATACAGTGTGTGTGGTGTAGGTTTTTGGACTGGTGCTCAACACACACACACACACACACACACACACACACACACACACACACACACACACACACACACACCACACACACACAGTAAGTGACCAGGGGCCGGTTGTTCAAAGGGTCGTTCCCCCCTCAGTCGTTCAATTTTTGAATCAGTCGTTAAGTCTTAATCAGTCCTTAAATGTCCTAATCAGTCGTTAAGTCTTAATCAGTCCTTAAATGTCCTAATCAGTCGTTAGTTAAACATTTGTTAACTGTGGGTTGTTCAAAGGGTGATTAGGCGAGTGGTTAACTAATCACTACTTAACCAGTCGTTAAACAGTTATTAAGTATTAATATAAAGTATTTTTACCCATAATTCTAGAAACGACTTCCTGTATCTCCTCTTAACAACTCTAAAGATGGATGCTAATGCTAGTTAGCAGAAAGAGAAAAACTATATTTTTCCCTATCAGAAGTTAATCTGTTAGAGAGTTGGTAGAGGAGAGCAGGGAAACACTGAATAGAGATTTATTTTAAAGATTATATATTATGTAACAGGTAGAAGAAAGACTTAGTCTTTTATTGTGAAATGCCTGCTAAAGTATGTATCCGTAGTTTGTCCTGCAATGAGTGGTTAGTTATCGCCATCTGCTGGTAGCCGGAATGTCTATAATGTGCCCGGATATGACGACCGTGGCAGTTGGACTTGCAGTCTGCTAATGGAGTCAGAAGCAGTGGATGAGCTGACCACATGTTATGTGCTTTGAACCAACCCATCGCAGGTAACTGTTGTTGCACTAAATGTTTGTGTGTATTGTGTCAGACGTTTACAAGTTCATAACGTTTTTGTATCAGACGCCATTGGACTGCGTTGCAATGTGGCCCTGCTGTATTCTCTAGGTACCACCAGAGGGTGCTGTAAGGCAATTTATTGATTTATTTGTTTTGATTGTTTTGTATTTTGTATTTTCTTATTTCATTTAATATAAAAACGATAAAAAGGACGATGCAGGTTAAAAACAAGTTAAACACGGATTGTATTGAATTCATTGTAAAAGTATTAATGTTAAAACCCAGTTAAAACCACTATGCGATCACATGTTAAAAGAACCATTGTAAACCCAATGTTTAAATGTATAAGATGATATGTAACTAATGATCTAATGATCACTAACACAAAGGTTACACAAACACAATACACACACAATACACACACAATACACACAATACACACACAATACACACACAATACACACAATACACACACAATAGAACACACAATACACACACAATACACACAATACAAACACAATACACACAATACAAACACAATACACACACAATACACACAATACACACAATACACACAATACACACACAATACACACAATACACACACAATACACACACAATACAAACACAATACAAACACAATACACACACAATACAAACACAATACACACACAATACACACACAATACAAACACAATACACACACAATACACACACAATACACACACAATACAAACACAATACAAACAATACACACACAATACAAACACAATACACACAATACACACACAACACACACAATACACACACAATACACACACAATACAAACACAATACACACACAATACAAACACAATACACACACAATACAAACACAATACACACACAATACAAACACAATACAAACACAATACACACACAATACAAACACAATACACACACAATACACACACAATACACACACAATACAAACACAATACAAACACAATACACACAATACAAACACAATACAAACACAATACACACACAATACACACACAATACAAACACCCACATATTTATACACACACACACACACACACTTATATAAATACACACACACACACACACACACACACACACACACACACACACACACACACACACACACACATTTATATACACATATAGAAATACACACACACACACACACACACACACACAGAAATACACACACATAGATATACAGACACACATGCAAATACATATAGAAGTACACACACATTTATATATCAATATTCAGATTCATTCAGATTCAGATTCAGAAAACTTTATTAATCCCGAGGGAAATTAAGGTGCAACAGTTGACACAGGGGGAATAAATGCACACACAAGAATACTAAAACCTAAGCTAAAAAACAAAACAACAACTAACTAAATAAAACTATTATAAACAAAATAGTTAAAATAATTCTAAATGAAGTCTAAATGTATTGATACATGAATACATGAGCACATGCATGCACACACACACACACACACACACACACAGAAGTACACACTCACACACATACACACACATGGAAATGCACACACACACATGCATACACTTACAAAATGTACTGGACTGTCTGGACTCATCCCAGTTACTGCACTGCACTGTAGTCATGATGCTGCTGCTCTACTGGCACTTTAAATACATAACCATGTACACATCATTATAGTCACTTTGCTGCTCTACTGGCACTTTAAATACATAACCATGTCCATATCATTATAGTCACTTTGCTGCTCTACTGGCACTTTAAATACATAACCATGTACATATCATTATAGTCACTTTGCTGCTCTACTGGCACTTTAAATACATAACCATGTACATATCATTATAGTCACTTTAAATACATAACCATGTACATATCATTATAGTCACTTTGCTGCTCTTTTTGGTTCATTTTATTGTATATATCATTTATATTTTTATGGTGTTTTTAAGATTTATACTGCGGGAGGGAACGGGGAGTAAGTGTTCCTATGGACTTATATCTATGGACGTATCTTGTATCATATTTACACACACACACACACACACACACACACACACACACACACACACACACACACACACACACACACACACACACACACACACACACACACACACACACACACACACACACCACAGTCAGCAAGTCATCTTTTTGCGCAATTCAACCCATGAACATTTCCTCCATCAGTGACTTTATTGTTCTTTAGTGTTCATTTGTATTGTGTTCAGTATTGTTATAGTATTGTGTTTTATAAATCCACACTGCAGGAGGGAATGGGGAGGAAGCATTCTGTTGAACTGCTTTAAAATGGCTCATAAAACATGTTGAACCTTGAAGTGACCAGAAGAAGAGAGCCAACCCAAGACTTAATGAAGGGTTGATCCAAGGTTTGATGAAGCGTATTCATCCTGTCACCACGGTGACTGAATGACTCAGAGACTCACTTGTTGTCCCAAGGGAGACTCTGAGTCCCAACACGCCGCCTCACTGAGGCTTGACTTTCAACACAGTTCTGGGGAGCTGGAGTTTGTCTTTGGGTGAGGAGGAGAGATGTGGGGGAGGGAGGAGAAGGAGGGAGGAGGATAGAGGGAGGGAGGGAGAGGGAGGAGAAGGAGGGAGAGAGGTGGTGAGGGAAGGAGAAGGAGGGAGGAGGATAGAGGGAGGGAGGGAGAGGGAGGAGAAGGAGGGAGAGAGGTGGTGAGGGAAGGAGAAGGAGGGAGGAGGATAGAGGGAGGGAGGGAGGGAGAGGGAGGAGGAGGAGGAGGAGGGAGAGAGGTGGGGAGGGAGGAGAAGGAGGGAGGAGGATAGAGGGAGGGATGGAGAGGGAGGAGGAGGAGGGAGAGAGGTGGTGAGGGAAGGAGAAGGAGGGAGGAGGAGAGAGGGAGGGAGGGAGAGGGAGGAGGAGGGAGAGAGGTGGTGAGGGAAGGAGGGAGGAGGACAGGGAGGGAGAGAGATGGGGAGGGAGGGAGGAGGATAGAGGGAGGGAGGGAGAGGGAGGAGGAGGAAGAAAGATTCAACTTGTTTAGGAAGCGGTCGTCAGTGGGACTGATTT
>JANIIK010000904.1:48843-60000 GCA_027704905.1 Muraenolepis orangiensis | reverse complement strand
CTTTTTTTATCATATATCATCAACAAAATAAGAAGATAAAACGGATTTGCTTCATAATCAAATTGTTTTACTTTCAAAAGAAGTAAAGAAAATAAATCCTTACTTTTCAGCAGCACAACAAACACTTATTCCCTCTGAAGAAGCTAAATGCTCCAAAAACAACCACTAAATATCTCACTCACTTTCAAGATAGACACTAAAATCTAATACTTTGAATCAAAAACATGTGGAAAGAAAACAACCTCAACAGTCGTAGGTAATAGATAACCGTTATTCCCTAAAGAGAGAGAGAGAGAGAAAGAGAGAGAGAGAGAGAGAGAGGGAGAGAGAGAGAGAGAGAGAGAGAGAGAGAGAGAGAGAGAGAGAGAGAGAGAGAGAGAGAGAGAGAGAGAGAGAGAGAGAGAGAGAGAGAGAGAGAGAGAGAGAGAGAGGATCTAATCCACCCTACAGCCTCCAATCCCCCACCCTTACACCACCCGGCATCCACCCTCCAGCCTCCACCCCCAGCCTCCACCCTCCAGCCTCCACCCTCCACTTCGGGTTAAAACTCGAGAGTTTGCTCAGTGGCTTCGGTAAAAAAAGAAAAGGGAAAGAGGCTCTTATTTTCTCTCTCTAGATGGAATTAATGGTATCATTATCAATAATTAATTAATGGTATCATTATCAATAATTAATTAATGGTATCATTATCAATAATTAATTAATGGTATCATTATCAATCCCAGGTGGAGATGACTTCTGCTGCGACACCCCCATTTCCTCTTCAGTGAATGATAAAGACACACACACACACACACACACACACACCACATCCCATCGACGATAACTAGATTCACTCTAGCTGGAATCACTCAACCACCCTGGGTACCATCTCCCCCCCCTACGGTCGACCAGTTCCTCAGCATCCCTACAGCAAGGACCACCAGGTTTATGGATAGTTCTTAACCACAGGCAGTGACCTACTGAACTGCTAGGAGTGCTGCCACTATCATAACATTATCATCCATATTACATCACTACTATCATACTTCTTTTGCTGGACTTTCTGAACTCTTTACAGAGCCGTCGTCCCCCCCCCCACCCAGCTAGTGTTGAGAAGAACCAATATGGAACCACCCCCCCCACCCAGCTAGTGTTGAGAAGAACCAATATGGAACCACCCCCCCACCCAGCTAGTGTTGAGAAGAACCAATATGGAACCACCCCCACCACCCAGCTAGTGTTGAGAAGAACCAATATGGAACCACCCCCCCACCCAGCTAGTGTTGAGAAGAACCAATATGGAACCACCCCCCCACCCAGCTAGTGTTGAGAAGAACCAATATGGAACCACCCCCCCCACCCAGCTAGTGTTGAGAAGAACCAATATGGAACCACCCCCCCCACCCAGCTAGTGTTGAGAAGAACCAATATGGAACCACCCCCCCACCCAGCTAGTGTTGAGAAGAACCAATATGGAACCACCCCCCCCACCCAGCTAGTGTTGAGAAGAACCAATATGGAACCACCCCCCCCACCCAGCTAGTGTTGAGAAGAACCAATATGGAACCACCCCCCCACCCAGCTAGTGTTGAGAAGAACCAATATGGAACCACCCCCCCACCCAGCTAGTGTTGAGAAGAACCAATATGGAACCACCCCCCCCACCCAGCTAGTGTTGAGAAGAACCAATATGGAACCAAGATTGGCCGCTGCTCAGAGATCACATCGGGATCACAACTCATAAGACGTCAATACAGAGGGACACACACACACACACACACACACACACACACACACACACACACACACACACACACACACACACACTTGCTTGCTTATGGTTGTCCATCGAATCCGATGATGACGTCCACTTCTATCGGTGAGTTCTTTAGTGGCTGAAAAGCCCTATTCTGGACCCACAAATCCTATTGCAGGTAGGACAAGTGTATGTGGTGGTAGTAGCAACGGCAACTGTAGGTGTGTTCCTCCTGAGTCTCCTCTCCTGTCTCCTGGCTGTCCTTTCCTCCTCCAGCATTTGGGTCCCATCCCGGCACAGCTGGCGCCAGGTGTTACCATCAGCAGCAACCTCCTCCAGGGCCTCAGGTCTGATTTTACATGTCTTTAACGCAGTCTTCAGCTGGTCTTTATAGCGCTTCTTCTGCCCTCCAGCAGAGCGTCGACCACGGTGTAGCTGGCCATATAGCACTCTGCGAGGCAGGCGGTTTGAGGGCATCCTTACTACATGGCCCAGCCATCGTAGCTGGTGCTGAGTAATTGTGGCCTCAATAGTCCTGCAGTTGGTCTTGGAGAGTACTTCAGAGTGAGGCACACGATCACGCCAGGTAATTCCCAGGATGCGCTGAAGGCAGCGTATGTGGAACTGCTCTAGGGCCCTGATGTGGCGGCTGTAAGTTACCCAGGCTTCGCAGCTGTAAAGGAGGGTAGTGATGCAGATGGCTTGGTAGACACAGACCTTCGTGCGGAGATGGAGGTTCTTGTTTTGAAAGACCCTACGCCGGAGTCTCCCAAAAGCAGCTGATGCCTGCTTTATCCTGTTTTGGACCTCATTGTCGATGGTGTTGTCCTCAGAGAGAATGCTCCCCAGGTATCTGAAGGATGGTACAACAGACAGTTGTTCACCAGCAGCAGTGAAGGCAGGTGGTGTAGATGGGATGTTGGCACTCCACTGGCAAACTACTTCCGTCTTGATGGTGTTGACGGTCAGTCCCATCCTGCTGTATGCTCTCACCGCAGCAGTAAGAACAGACTGGAGGTCTTGTGGATTGTGAGATACAAGAGCACAGTCGTCTGCATACTGTAGCTCAATGACTCTCTCCCTTTGCAGTTTGGTGGTTGCCTGGAGCCTCCTTACGTTGAAGAGGTCTTCCGTCTTGATGGTGTTGACACACACACACGCTCACACACCCGCGCTCTCACGCACACACACACACACACAGCACAAGACAACAACACATGCTCTCACACACACAGAAACACTAACCCACACGCTCTCACACACACACACACACACACACTCAGCACAAGACACAACATATGCTCACACACACACACATATACACACACAGCAAATCAATTCATAATACATGGTCAGACCCACACACACACAGCAACATCCAGATAACACATTCTCACACACACAAACACACACACACACACACTCCGTCTCGGTACACAATAAAAAAACACACACACACACACATACACATGCTCACCACACACACACACGCACACACACACACACACACACACACACACACACAGCAACATCAAGACACCGGGGGGGAAAGGGGATAACGGTAAATCAAAAAGGTCCTCCCGGTTGGGGTACAGTCTCCCTCTCTCTTGGTCGTCCCGGGGTAGCTGTCCTGGGCCGGGGCTCGGGGTGTTGGTCCGCCTCCTGGGGCTCCCGTTAGGGCAGCAACACCGCCGCCAGGGGTTAAGGCACATACTGTTCCGCTCCTCTTCCTTCCACGCTCTCCCTTTTATCCCTGCCTCTGGCCTTCTTGAGTGGCTCCCCTCCAGGTGTACGGCGTCAGGCCTGACGAGCCGCTCCAGGTGTTCCCCATTCGGCCTGACGAGTGGGCGGTTACCGTCTGAGCTCTCCGTGGGGCTGATCCTGCCAGGAGCTCAGAGGGGTGGTACCGCTGTTCTACCACCTGGCCCAAGGTGGTAGAGAAGAAGAAGAAGAAGAAGAAGGTGGTGAAAAAGGTGGTGAGTGATGAAGAGGAAGGTGGTGAGTGATGAAGAGGAAGGTGGTGAGTGATAAAGAGGAGGGTGGTGAGTGATGAAGAGGAGGGTGGTGGAGGGTGGTGAGTGATAAAGAGGAGGGTGGTGAGGAGGAGGTGGAGGAGGGTGGTGAGTGATAAAGAGGAGTGATGAAGAGGTGGGTGGTGAGTGATGAAGAGCAGGGTGGTGGAGGGTGGTGAGTGATAAAGAGGAGGGTGGTGAGTGATGAAGAGGAGGGTGGAGGAGGGTGGTGAGTGATAAAGAGGAGTGATGAAGAGGTGGGTGGTGAGTGATGAAGAGGAGGATGGTGAGTGATGAAGAGGAGGGTGGTGAGTGATGAAGAGGAGGGTGGTGAGTCATGAAGAGGAGGGTGGTGAGTGATGAAGAGGAGGGTGGTAAGTGATAAAGATGAGTGATGAAGAGGAGGGTGGTGAGTGATGAAGAGGAGGGTTGTTAGTGATGAAGAGGTGGGTGGTGAGTGATGAAGAGGAGGGTTGTTAGTGATGAAGAGGAGGGTGGTGGGTGATTAAGAGGGTGGTAGGTGATGAAGATGAGTGATAAAGAGGAGGGTGGTGAGTGATGAAGAGGAGGGTGGTGAGTGATGAAGAGGAGGGTTGTTAGTGATGAAGAGGTGAGTGGTGAGTGATGAAGAGGAGGGTGGTTGGTGATGAAGAGGAGGGTGGTGAGTGATGGAGAGGAGGGTGGTGAGTGATGGAGAGGAGTGTGGTTAGTGATGAAGAGGAGGGTGGTAAGTGATGAAGAGGATGGTGGTTAGTGATGAAGATGAGTGATGAAGAGGAGGGTGGTTAGTGATGAAGAGGATGGTGGTTAGTGATGATGAAGAGGGTGGTTAGGGGTGAAAAGGAGGGTGCTTAGTACACACACTACAGGCACACAGTACAGACACACAGTCACACACACAGTACAAACAGTATAGACAGTACACACAGTATAGACACAGTACACACAGTACTGACAGACACACACACACAGTACAGAGCTTGGAAATGTATTTACTAAAAGACACATACATCATGTCAGTCATTTGTTAATACTCACTCCCACAATATATACAACTATACAATATCTACAATAGATATACAACTAAATATCTATCTGACTTATAAAACTAACGTTAACTATCTAAACACTAAATACTACCAAAACAAACAGTCCAGATGTAAATATGTATCTTATCTAAAGTGTTGTATGGATGAATGTCTTATTTCACGGTCAGCTCGGTGTAGCTAGGTCTATACTGGGTAGCTACAATAACTTTAGACTCTAAAAGAACATTTCTAACCAAATGCTCCTTAGTCACCAAGCCCTTTGCAACAGCCCAGTGTGATCACCTCTAGTTCTATTCTATCTGCACCAACAAGAGTGTTCATCTGTGATCTGTTCATCAGAACTCACCAGATGGACCTGGTGCTGTCCATTAGACATCATGCCATTGCTTAAGCATCTGTCCACATGTGGAGGAAACAGGTTTATGAAACGTTTCCAACACGTCGCTATTGGGTGTTAAATGACCCCACACCAGCACCTCCGTTAAACGTGTGAAATAGGTCTCCGATACGATCCTTATTGAACGGTGGGTTTCACACCTGTTTAGACCGTGTCATTCACATTGTGTTCTGGTTGGTAACAGTTGGTATAAGTTGACACCGATTCAGAATGGGTGTCAGATGCGTTGGTTTTTAAACGTTGCGTTCAACACCCGATTAGAACGTTTAACAAACGTTACTTTTAGAGTTCCTTCTGTTGGGGTCAAGAAACCAGTTTGATGGGCGTTTGTTGAACACCAAAATACAACCCAAGTCAAACCTGGTTTGACTGCTTCTTGTGGTGCAAAGCTCTCCTCCGGTAGACTTGCTGGCGTGGTGGTTTGATCATAACATGGACGCATCTGATCCTGATGACGTCTCACCAGCTTGCCGTCCTGTTGTGTCACCCTCCAAGACACTGGACCGTCCACTCTGTGAGTGTTGCGGGAATCCACTTCTGGCCTGAGTACCCTCTCACATAGACTGAGTCAGACTCTGTGAACATCCTGTCCCTGACATGCTGTCATGCTGCTCTTTTGTTTGTCCTGATTTAGTCCAACTCTATTCGCTAGTGAAGGACGCACTAGATCCAACTGAGTTCTGATTCTCCGGTTCATGAGTAGCTCAGCTGGCGTAGCTCCGGTTATGGTCTGAGGGGTTGATCGGTACTTAAACAAGAACCTGGATAGCTTTGTCTCCACACTACCCTCCCCCATCTTCTTGATGCCCTCTTTGAACACCCGCACTGCACGCTCAGCACAGCCATTCGAGGACGGATGGTATGGTGCTGTTGTCACATGCTTTATGCCAGGTTTTTTTAGGAAGTGTTTGAACTCTGCACTGACCAGACTTGGTCCATTATCACTAACCAGGACTGCTGGGATTCCATGGGTGGCAAAAATGCTCCTCAATTTCTCCACTGTCATGGATGAAGTAATAGACTGCATTGGGTGAGCCTCAATCCACTTTGAATAGGCGTCAATGACTATTAAAAACATCTTTCCATATACTGGCCCACAAAAATCCACATGCAGCCTCATCCAAGGTTGGTCTGGCCACTCCCACGGGGGTAAAGGTGCTGCTGCTGGGACGGCTTGGTTCAACTGACATGCATGACATCTGCGCACTGCTGACTCTAAATCTGCATCCATGTTTGGCCACCACACATAACTGCGGGCCAATGTTTTCATTCTTGAGACCCCTGGATGAGCCTCATGAAGCTCCTTGATCATAGTCTGTCTTCCTTGTGGTGGTATTATCACTCTACTTCCCCACAGGATGCACCCGTCCTCCACACTCAGTTCATGTTGTCGTCTCGTGTAAGGCCGTATTTCTGGGTCGGTGCTCTGTGAGGGCCAGGAGCCCTGCAACAGCCACTGGTGGACTCTGGACAGGATAGGGTCCCGACGAGTCCAGTCCCGGATGTGTTTTACCTGCAGTGGTGTACCATTCATATGCTCCATAAGCAGCACCACCTCTTCCTCCTGTGGTATATTTCTGGGCTTTATGGGCAGTGGGAGTCTGCTCAGTGCGTCTGCATTCCCGTTTTTTGAGCCCTCCTTATACTCCAAGGTGTACTCATAAGCGGCTAAAAGTAATGCCCATCTTTGCATTCTGGCTGCCGCGAGTTGTGGGATGCCCTTACTCTCTCCCAAAAGGCCTAGCAGGGGTTTGTGATCAGTCGCAATAGTGCAGTGTTTTCCAAACAGATACTGGTGGAATTTTTTAAGACCAAAAATGATAGACAACGCCTCTTTCTCTAGGTGTGAATATCCCCGTTCTGCTGATGACAGTGACCGTGACATGTATCCGATTGGCCTGTCGGAGCCATCTGGAAGCCGGTGTGATAATACTGCTCCCACGCCATGAGGTGATGCATCACAAGCCAAGCAGAGCGGCTTTGTCTCATCAAAATGCACTAATCATTTTTCAGACTGGAGGCACTTTTTTGCATCCTCAAATGCCTGGGTCTGACCTTTTTCCCATCTCCATGGGGTCTCTTTTCTCAAAAGCTTGTGTAGTGGCTCCAATATGGTAGACACATTTGGCAGGAACCTGTGATAATAGTTTAGCATGCCCAGGAAAGACTTTAACTGTGTCTGGTCAGTCGGCTGTGGGGCATTTACAATGGCCTGTACCTTGTCAGCCACTGGTTGAATCCCTTTGTGGTTAATTCGGTAACCCAGGTAAACAACCTCTGGTACCATGAACACACATTTGTCTCTCCTCAGACGCAGTCCTGCAGCTGAGAGTCTCTTCAGCACTACCTCTAAGTGGTGTAGATGGCTGGCATCGTCGTCACCGGTCACCAGAATATCATCTATTCTCACCACCACCTGGGGAAGGCCTTGTAGTAGGTTATCCATGGTGCGCTGGAATATGCCTGGTGCTGATGACACACCATAGGGTAGCCTGGTGTACTGATACAGACCCCGGTGCTGATGACACCCCATAGGGTAGCCTGGTGTACTGATACAGACCCCGGTGCTGATGACACACCATAGGGTAGCCTGGTGTACTGATACAGACCCCGTGGGGGTTTATTGTCGTCATCCAGTGGAGCTGTTGACAGGCCTGGGACATGTCTGTCCCCCCCCTAATACCGCCAACAAGTCCTCTGTTTTTGGAATAGGGTAGTTGTCCAACTTGGACACTGGATTCACTGTCACTTTATAGCCCCTCATATTGGGGTTGTCTTGTCTGGTTTTAGTAGGGGCACTATGGGAGCTGCCCTCTCCAATCTGACCAACTCTGTCTCCACTTTCTCTTTGAGAGCATAGGGTAATGGCCTGGCTTTAAAATACCGTGGCTTGGCTTCTGGGTCCACATATATCTTTGCTGTAGCCCCTACTAAAGTGCCCAGCTCACCTTTAAAAACATCCTCATGTTGTGCTAGCAGAGCATTTAACTCCTGCTGCTGACCTATCTGTAGTCTGAAAATGGCTCTCCAGTCTAGCCGCATAGCTTTGAGCCAATTTCTCCCCATCCGATTAGGCCCCTCCCCTTTTACCACCAGCAATGCTAATTTCTTGGTCTGCCCTTTGTAGGTGACTTGTGCGTGCATCTTGCCTAACACTCCTACTCTGTCTCTGGTGTATGTGTAGTTGTATTAGTGTTTGATGGAGTGGCCCCCCTCCCATCTTAGTGTAGGTTTCCTCATTAATAATAGTCATACCTGCACCAGTGTCTTCTTCAAAGTCAATGTCATGTCCATTCACTGACACTTGCTCTCTGTATGGCTCCACTCTCTCTCCATCATCCAGATTATACAGATTGTGTGTACAATCCTCCTCTTCATACTCCAGTATGTGGGTTGCACCCAGTCCCGGTCCCCGGTTCTGTCTTGGCTGTCTGACCTGTCTGACCTGCGGCATTTTCTAGCCAAATGTCCTCACCTTTGCCGAGGACATTAGCCCCAAACCCACATTGTTCAGTTATTCTCTTCAGCTCGGCTACAAATGATGACACAGACTGTCCTTGCTGTCTCGTTTTTGAATGAAACTTAAACCGCTCCACAATGGCACTGGGTTTAGGTGTGAAGTGATCACTCAAAAGTTTCAATAGCCCCGTCAAGTCAGAATCTCCTGGCTTACCCGGCAGACACAAATCGCGCAGCATAGCGTAGACTTTCCCTCCACATGCACTCAGGACTATGGCTCGCTTTGGTCCTGCATCTGTGATCTTGTTAGCCACAAAGTAGAATTCCAGACGTTCCGCGTGCTGCTGCCAATCATCTGTTTCCTGATCAAACTCATGGGTTTTCCCATACGTCGTCATTTTCTACCGTTGGGCTAAACTCCAAGTTGATCCCGTCCTCGTGGCCAATGGAATAATGTAAAGGTCCAGTCCCAATGCAACACACAGCTGTTACTCATTAGATTACCTAGGTAGGAGCCTCATAGGACCCCGCAGGTGAAGGTCTGACGGCCTGAATGAAAAGTAACCCACATTATAACAGTGTGTGTGTGTGTGTGTGTGTGTGTGTGTGTGTGTGTGTGTGTCTGTTGGTCATCCTCCCTCCCTCCCCACTTCTCTCTCTCCTTCTCTTCTCTCCCCTCCTCCCTCCCTCTCCCCTCCTCCCTCCCTCTATCCTCCTCCCCACTTCTCTTCCTCTTTCTCCTCCTCCCTCCTTCTCCTCCTCCCTCCCTCCCTCACCACCTCTCTTCCTCCTAGAGATGTGTGTGTGTGTATGAGTGTGAGTGTGTGTGTGTGAGTTTGTGTGAGATATATGTGTGTGTTTGTAACAGAGAGATGTGTGTGTGTGTGTGTGTGTGTATGTGTGTGTGTGTGTGTGTTGAGCACCAGTCCAAACACCTACACCACACACACACCTGTGTCTCCTTTACCCTAATCATGTTGGCCAGAAGGTGGTGGATTCAGCGCCCCCTAGTGGTGCAATAACATATATTAATAAAACATGGCTTTGATAAGCAGCCTCATATCTTAAGATGTATTAATCATTTATCAGACAGCTTCATACAAAGATACTGACAGTGAACACATGTAAGTGTGTGTGTATGTACATACATGTGTGTGTGTGTACTTCTTTATGTTTGTGTGTGTCTGTACACTGTATATGTGTGTGTGTGTGTGTGTGTGTGTGTGTGTGTGTGTGTGTCTGTTAGAGAGAGAGATATGTGTGTGTGTGTGTGTGTGTGTGTGTGTGTGTGTGAGTGTGTGTGAGATATGTGTTTGTGTGTGTGTGTGTGTGTGTGTGTGTGTGTGTGTGTGTGGATAGAGATGTTTGTGTGTGTGTGTAAGAGAGAGATATGTGTGTGTGAGTGTGTGTGTGGTGTGTGTCTGTTAGAGAGAGAGATATGGGTGTGTGTGTGTGTGTGTGTGTGTGTGTGTGTGTGTGTGTGAGATATGTGCGTGTGTGTGTGTGTGTGTGGATAGAGATGTGTGTGTGTGTTCAAGAGAGAGATATGTGTGTTTGTGTGTGTGTGTGTGTGTGTGTGTGTGTGTGTGTGTGTGTGGATAGAGATGTGTGTGTGTGTAAGAGAGAGATATGTGTGTTTGTGTGTGTGTGTGTGTGTGTGTGTGTGTGTGTGTGAGTGTGTGTGAGATATGTGTTTGTGTGTGTGTGTGTGTGTGTGTGTGTGTGAGATATGTGTTTGTGTGTGTGTGTGTGGATAGAGATGTGTGTGTGTGTTTAAGAGAGAGATATGTGTGTTTGTGTGTGTGTGTGTGTGTGTGTGCGTGTAAGAGAGAGATATGTGTGTTTGTGTGTGTGTGTGTGTGTGTGTGTGTGTGTGTGTGTGTGTGAGTGTGTGTGAGAAATGTGTTTGTGTGTGTGTGTGTGTGTGTGTGTGTGTGTGTGTGTGGATAGAGATGTGTGTGTGTGTGTGAGTGTGTGTGAGATATGTGTTTTTGTGTGTTTGTGTGTGTGTGTGTGTGTGTGTGTGTGTGTGTGTGTGTGTGTGTGAGTGTGTGTGAGATATGTGTGTGTGTGTGTGTGTGTGTGTGGTTAGGTTCTCATCAGGTTCATGAAGAGGCCTACAGAAATCAAAACCCGTCGGCAGAACAAACAATAAAGCCTCCCCCCTTCCCTCCTTCCCTCTGCTCTGCCCCCCGAGGGAGGGGAGGGCAGCTATGGAGGGAGCTGGAGCGAGAGAGAGAGAGAGAGAGAGAGAGAGAGAGAGAGAGAGAGAGAGCGTGTTCAAGCGTTGAA
Organism: Muraenolepis orangiensis; assembly: GCA_027704905.1. NCBI lineage: Eukaryota > Metazoa > Chordata > Actinopteri > Gadiformes > Muraenolepididae > Muraenolepis > Muraenolepis orangiensis. The sequence goes on along the minus strand of JANIIK010000904.1, from coordinate 49,053 downwards.
GTGTGTTTTACCTAGAGTGTGTGTGTTGTGTGTGTTTAGAGAGAGAGAGAGAGAGAGAGAGAGAGAGAGCGTGTTCCAGTGTGTGTGTGTTTTACCTAGAGTGTGTGAGTGTGTGTGTCCACATGTGTGTGTGTAGCGTGGTGGTGGACCTCAGAAGGCAGAATCCCCCCCCACAGCGATGTCCATCAGGGGGGTGGCGGTGGACACTGA
>JANIIK010000904.1:41343-43843 GCA_027704905.1 Muraenolepis orangiensis | reverse complement strand
AGCCTTCCCCTTCATGTGGGGACTCTCCTTAAAGCCTTCCCCTTCATGTGGGGTGCTCCCCTTAAAGCCTTCCCCTTCATGTGGGGACTCCCCTTAAAGCCTTCCCCTTCATGTGGGGTGCTCCCCTTAAAGCCTTCCCCTTCATGTGGGGTGCTCCCCTTAAAGCCTTCCCCTTCATGTGGGGTGCTCCCCTTAAAGCCTTGATTTCTGTTCTGTTTCTTCGGTTTCATCTTAAATACAACATTGCACATCCATCCTCCTTCACTCCTACATTCACCTACTCACTTACACCCCTGATCACTGATGACACACTCATCACTCATCATATTGATCTATGCTAAATTACTTTAATATTAATAAATTACTTTTAGGTACAAGTTAGCTCTTGTCCTCCTCCCTCCCTCCCTCCCTCCCACCTCTCTCCCTCCTTGTCCTCCTCCCTCCCTCCCTCCCACCTCTCTCCCTCCTTGTCCTCCTCCCTCCCTCCCTCCCACCTCTCTCCCTCCTTGTCCTCCTTGTCCTCCTCCCTCCCTCCCACCTCTCTCCCTCCTTGTCCTCCTCCCTCCCTCCCTCCCTCCCTCCCTCCCTCCCTCCCTCCCTCCCTCCTGTGTGTGTGTGTGTGTGTGTGTGTGTGTGTGTGTGTGTGTGTGTGTGTGTGTGTTGTAGAGAGAGAGTATGTGTGTTTTTGTGTGTGTGCGTGTGTGTATGTTAGAGAGAGAGATGTGTGTGTGTGTGTGCGTGTGTGTGTCTGTGCTAGAGAGAGGTGTGTGTGTGTGTGTGTGTGTGTGTGTGTGTGTGTGTGTGTGTGTGTGTGTGTGTGTGTGTGTGCGTGTGTGTGTGTGTGTGTACGCCTCATCTGAAGGCGTGAGAGGGAGGGAAGGGGAGCTATGGAGGGGAGCTCCTTCTCCTTCTCCCTCCCCCCCACCTCTCTCCCTCCTTGTCCCCCTCCCTCCCTCCCTCCCTCCCTCCCTCCCTCCCTCCCTCCCTCCCTCCCTCCCTCCCTCCCTCCCTCCCTCCTTGTCCTCCTCCCTCCCTCCCTCACCACCTCTCTCCCTCCTTGTCCTCCTCCCTCCCTCCCTCCCTCCCACCTCTCTCCCTCCTTGTCCTCCTCCCTCCCTCCCTCCCACCTCTCTCCCTCCTTGTCCTGCCTCCCTCCCTCCCTCCCTCCTCCCTCCCTCCCTCACCACCTATCTCCCTCCTTGTCCTCCTCCCTCCCCCCACCTCTCTCCCTCCTTGTCCTCCTTCCTCCCTCCCCACCTCTCTCCCTCCTTGTCCTCCTCCCTCCCTCCCCCCCACCTCTCTCCTCCTTGTCCTCCTCCTCCCTCCCTCCCTCCCTCCCTCCCTCCCTCCCTCCCTCCCTCCCTCCCACCTCTCTCCCTCCTTGTCCTCCTCCCTCCCTCCCTCCCTCCCACCTCTCTCCCTCCTTGTCCCCCTCCCTCCCTCCCTCCCTCCCTCCCTCCCTCCCACCTCTCTCCCTCCTTGTCCTCCTCCCTCCAACCTCTCTCCCTCCTTGTCCTCCTCCCTCCCTCCCTCCCTCCCTCCCTCCCTCCCTCCCTCCCTCCCTCCCTCCTTGTCCTCCTCCCTCCCACCCCTCTCCCTCCTTGTCCTCCTCCCTCCCTCCCTCCCTCCCACCTCTCTCCCTCCTTGACCTCCTCTCTCTCTCCCTCCCTCCCTCCCTCCCTCCCTCCCTCCCTCCTCCCTCCCTCCCTCCACCTCTCTCCCTCCTTGTCCTCCTCCCTCCCTCCCTCCCCCCTCCCCCCTAGTGGTGCAATAACAGATATTAATAAAACATGGCTTTGATAAGCAGCCTCATATCTTAAGATGTATTAATCATTTATCAGACAGCTTCATACAAAGATACTGACAGTGAACACATGTAAGTGTGTGTGTATGTACATAAATGTGTGTGTGTGTACTTCTTTATGTTTACGTGTGTGTGAGTGTGTGTGTGTGTGTGTATGTGTGTGTGTGTGTGTGTGTGTGAGTGAGTGTGTGTATGTGTGTGTGTGTGTGTATGTGTGTGTGTGTGTGTGTGTGTGTGTGTGTGTGTGTGTGTGTGTGTGTGTGTGTGTGTGTGTTTTAGAGAGAGAGAGATATGTGTGTTTGTGTGTGTGTGCGTGTGTGTATGTTAGAGAGAGAGATGTGTGTGTGTTTGTGTGTGTGTGCGTGTGTGTGTCTGTGCTAGAGAGAGGTGTGTGTGTGTGTGTGTGTGTGTGTGTGCGTGTGTGTGTGTGTGTGTACGCCTCATCTGAAGGCGTGAGAGGGAGGGAAGGGGAGCTATGGAGGGAGGGAGAGAGAGAGAGAGAGAGAGAGAGAGAGAGAGAGAGAGAGAGAGAGAGAGAGAGAGAGAGAGAGAGAGAGAGAGAGAGAGAGAGAGAGAGAGAGAGAGAGAGCTGGTCGAAAAACGTTAGGGGAACTGGGGGGTAAAGTGTTTATTTTAATGAGACATTTCCTTCCAGGGGGAGGTGGATGTGATGTCACACATGACTTCCTTTTCTCC
>JANIIK010000904.1:37500-40343 GCA_027704905.1 Muraenolepis orangiensis | reverse complement strand
TTCCAATAAAGGCCACAAATTTGTACTTATTAACAATCAGTGCATCCTCTTCTATCACACACTTATGTGAACACTTTGTGGAGCTTACCTTTGCCTGTGGGAGTTTGGGCAAATCTTCTGAGGAGAAAATACTTGCCGCTACTTGGGATTTCCTAGCTATGTTTAATGAAACCTTTTCTGTTGCTTCAGCATATGAGACTATGTTTTGCACTTTGTATCTCTGCACCTCCTTGGCCTTTTCCTGCACTTCACAGCCCTGATACGCAGCACTATGTTCCCCCCCACAGTTGCAACATTTCACCTTAGCACCTGCAGTACAACCACCATATTCATGTTCCCCCGCACATTTTGGACACCTAGGCTTAGTTGCTTTGCACTTGTCTGCCACATGCCCAAACCTTTGGCATTTAAAGCACCTCAGAGGTTTAGGGATGAATTCCCTTACTAGATAGCTCATGCAACTCATCATTATCTTCTGCTGAATTGTTTCTTCAAACTGAAGAAGAACAGACAAACTATCCACTAGCTTACCCTGATACCTAGTAGGAAGACGCTTAACTACAGACACTTTCCCCCCTTTCATTTCTTTAAGTTCTTCCATGCTGATTTCTATATGAACTCCACTGATCACTCCTAGTATTCTTGGATTTGCTCCAGGAACACGGCATTCAATTAGAACTTCATTCAAGGTCTTCATTTTCAGTAACTTTTTCTGTTGTTTTGCATTCATCATTTCTACCAACATCCGTCCTTTGCTCAGAAATCTTGCTTGCTTTATTGCTCCAATTTCCTTGTGAATTGCTTTTGTCAGGAACACTGGATGTAGCTTAGCCGTGGATTGCTCACCAAACTCCACAATCACTTTCCACTCTTCATTCTCAATCCTTTTCTTTACTTTCTTCAATTCATTCTGTGAATCAGCTTCACTGAGACTGTCACTTGACATGTCTATTTTCTTTCTTGACTTCTTCTTCCTTACTTCATTCCATCGTCCATCTCCTTCAGATGCACTTTCCATATCCTCCTCTCCAGCCCGGACTCGAGGCCCAAAAACCATCTCCGGACTACTCTCGCCCATTTGCAGTTCTCCTCCAACAACCTTCTCCCCCCCTCTTCCTTCCACGCTCACGTTCCGTGACTATGTTTCTCTCCGGGGATCTCTCCTTCAGCGCAGGTTGGTTCTGTGTGAGTGGGGGTTCACAGCAGAGCAGTGGCGCAGAGACAGAGAAGGGGCGGGGCAAGTAGTAGAGGGGTGTTGTCTGATTGGGGGAATTCACATATCTTAGTATCATTGGCTGGCTATTAGTCAGCAGCAGTCAAGCTAGGCAGACTTGCTCCTCCTTTTCACCAGTGACATTACTCGACAGAACATCCTCATCTATCCATCAGTAACAAGTCTACATGACCTGGGTTACATAGGGGTTAGACAGTACAGAGACGGGTCATTAAGGAGCAGGTAGGGGTTAGACAGTACAGAGACAGGTCACTAAGGAGCAGGTAGGGGTTAGACAGTACAGACACAGGTCATTAAGGAGCAGGTAGGGGTTAGACAGTACAGAGACAGGTCATTAAGGAGCAGGTAGGGGTTAGACAGTACAGAGACAGGTCATTAAGGAGCAGGTAGGGGTTAGACAGTACAGAGACGGGTCATTAAGGAGCAGGTAGGGGTTAGACAGTACAGAGACGGGTCATTAAGGAGCAGGTAGGGGTTAGACAGTACAGAGACAGGTCATTAAGGAGCAGGTAGGGGTTAGACAGTACAGAGACAGGTCATTAAGGAGCAGGTAGGGGTTAGACAGTACAGAGACGGGTCATTAAGGAGCAGGTAGGGGTTAGACAGTACAGAGACAGGTCATTAAGGAGCAGGTAGGGGTTAGACAGTACAGAGACAGGTCATTAAGGAGCAGGTAGGGGTTAGACGGTACAGAGACGGGTCATTAAGGAGCAGGTAGGGGTTAGACAGTACAGAGACGGGTCATTAAGGAGCAGGTAGGGGTTAGACAGTACAGAGACGGGTCATAAAGGAGCAGGTAGGGGTTAGACAGTACAGAGACGGGTCATTAAGGAGCAGGTAGGGGTTAGACGGTACAGAGACGGGTCATTAAGGAGCAGGTAGGGGTTAGATGGTACAGAGACAGGTCATTAAGGAGCAGGTAGGGTTAGGCAGTACAGAGACAGGTCATTAAGGAGCAGGTAGGGGTTAGGCGGTACAGAGACAGGTCATTAAGGAGCAGGTAGGGGTTAGACAGTACAGAGACAGGTCATTAAGGAGCAGGTAGGGGTTAGACAGTACAGAGACAGGTCATTAAGGAGCAGGTAGGGGTTAGACAGTACAGAGACGGGTCATTAAGGAGCAGGTAGGGGTTAGACAGTACAGAGACAGGTCATTAAGGAGCAGGTAGGGGTTAGACAGTACAGAGACGGGTCATTAAGGAGCAGGTAGGGGTTAGACGGTACAGAGACAGGTCATTAAGGAGCAGGTAGGGGTTAGACGGTACAGAGACGGGTCATTAAGGAGCAGGTAGGGGTTAGACGGTACAGAGACGGGTCATTAAGGAGCAGGTAGGGGTTAGACGGTACAGAGACGGGTCATTAAGGAGCAGGTAGGGGTTAGACAGTACAGAGACAGGTCATTAAGGAGCAGGTAGGGGTTAGACGGTACAGAGACGGGTCATTAAGGAGCAGGTAGGGGTTAGACGGTACAGAGACGGGTCATTAAGGAGCAGGTAGGGGTTAGACAGTACAGAGACAGGTCATTAAGGAGCAGGTAGGGGTTAGACGGTACAGAGACAGGTCATTAAGGAGCAAGTAGGGGTTAGACAGTACAGAGACAGGTCATTAAA